>LR749838.1:1407168-1457168 GCA_902729485.2 Mus minutoides
TATATGCATTTGTTGAGATTCTGTTGAATGTGCCAGTGAATTACTTAATTAGCTTTAGATTCTAGCTGGTAGGAAATTCATTTAAAGCTGACTCTGTGTTAATAGGATTATGCCAAGATAGATGTGTTTTGCTCACATAACTAGACTCACTGTAATTGTATTATTGCTACTATGAACAAAGTGCTAGAGTACTTGTGTATGGCCACTTTATTCAAAAGGAGTTTATACACATGACTATGAGAGCCCAGTGAGTGCACCAGGAGATATGGTGAGAGATAAGGGAACAGAGGACTGTGTTTTAATGTACAAAGTACCATTTATGTGAGAAGGGGTTAGAGTTTCTTGGGGAAACTTTCCTAATTAGATACAACTATCAAATTTGCATAGCTTTAAGTTATTTGAAGATGTTTGGGAATTGTCTCAATCAGACTGGCTTTCTGAATTGACTTGGGGTATTTTCTTGTTTAGTAATTGCTATAGGTAGTCCTGCATCCCTAGCCAGGGTATTCTGGCCTCCAAAATAAAGCTAGAGGACCTGAAACTAGAGAACCAGACAGTAGGTTGCATATCTCTATTTCTCCTACTTGAATTACTGCCATAATTTCCCTAATTTTTTAAAAAAAACTTTATTTATCTGTTATAGTTTTTTTAAAAAATATTTTATTAGATATTTTCTTTATTTACATTTCAAATGTTATCATCTTTCCTAGTTTCCCCTCCAAAAATTCCCTATCCCTTCACCCCTACCCCTGCTCCACAACCCACCCACTCCCATTCCCATAAGTGGATATTAGCCCAGAAGCTCAGAATCCTTCTTAGAAGGGGGAATAAAATACCCATGGAAAAAGTTACAGAGACAAAGTTCAGAGCAGAGACTGAAGGAATGACCATCTGGAGACTGTCCCACTTGGGGATCCATCTCATAAACAACCACCAAACCCAGACACTATGGCAGATGCCAACAAAAATCTGCTGACTGGAGCCTGATATAGCTGTCTACTGAGGGGCTCTGCCAGTGCCTGGCAAGTACATAAGTGGATGCTCACAATCATCCAATGGATGGAGCACAAGGTCCCCAATGAAGGAGCTAGAGAAAGTGCCCAAGGAACTGAAGGAGTCTGAAGTCCCATAGGAAGAACATCAAAATGAACTAGCCAATATCCCTAGAGCTCCTTGGAACTAAACCACCAATCAAAGATAACTTTCCTAATTTACAAACTGTAACTTAGACTTATGAACTAAAATACAAGGCTTTTGACAGTGTTTTGAAGCATTAAAAGAAAATGAAACTAGAAGAGTGAAGCTCACAAAATTATCCACTCAAAATGTGTAGAAGGAAACCTCAGCATAGGAAGAAAAAGAAGAAGAGGAGGAGGAAGAGGAAGAAGAGGAGAAAGACAAGAAGAAGAGCAGGAAAAGGAGGAGGAAGAAAAGGAGGAGGAAGAGTGTTTAAAATGACACACCCAGAAACTGTAAGGAAACATTGGAAGTTAGAAGTAGATCTGCGTGTGTGTGTGCGTGTGTGTATGTGTGTGTGTGTGTCTGTGTGTGTGTGTGTGTGTGTGTGTCTGTGTGTGTCTGTGTGTGTCTGTGTGTTTGTGGGTTTAATGACAAAAGTATTTTCAGTGGACAACTGAAGGAAAGACAGTTTATTTATACTATTATCAGACTCCCAAACTAAAATACATTTAGTCATTATGTGCATAAAGATTATTTTAAAATATCAAAAACAACAATTGTTCTAAACTAATCATAAAAATTGAGGAAGCACAAACATAACACAAAAATTATGCTATGGATAATTAAAAAGTACTGAAATGATTCAGTATTTAGCTATAGTAATATATTGAACTCAATTGGATTAATAATAAAGTATGATATTTTCTTATATATTTCAGGAAAAATATATACCATTAAGAACAAAAGTATACAGGATTAACATACATAATGAAATTCAATATATGTATGAAATAAACTTTTATCATGCAATATTTATACAGACTGTTCTTTATAAATGATGCAGATATGTAGCCTGTTATTAAACACATATAAACAATTTTATGAATTTATTCAACTAAAAAGGAGTTTGATTAATTTTGAAATTAATTTTAGTATTGGGAAGTTGCTGTGTATTTAATTACTTTAAACTTCTTTTGATTTCCATATTTCATTCTTGAGAATAATACTCTATACCTCTTCAAAATATACCCAGTCCTTTCTATATGAGTGAGTCCTGACATACATGCAGCTATTGAGTTTCTAATTATTTTATTATCTAATTGGAACATTATTGACTCCTATAGATGTCTTTTCATTTCATGATGACTACGCCATGATTAACAATGGCCTCATTGCTTGTCCTTTAACATTCTTCTTGATCCATTGGCCTCAAAATATGAGATTCCCAGAGGACACAAGGCAGGTGGGCCAGCCATAAAGAAAAATTTCCATCCCACCTTTACATCTGATCTTGCAAGAACACAAGAAACCATCAATTTACACTGAATTTAATAACAAATTCAACTAAAACACTACCTATTTCTCATTACAAATTTCATTATAATTTTTAAGAATATTGTTTAAGAACCAATGAAAATAAATCAATAAATAATGAAATGAAGGTTTTAATATTTTTCCCTTTCTTAAATTATGTTAGAATAAAGATCAGTTAACATATTTATACATAAAAGTATTTACAAAAATTATTCTAGAATTTTCTGTGTCTATTATTTTGCACATTTGATTTTACCATAATACCTTCTCATAATTATTTCTGTGATCTTCTACATATATAAATAACGAATTGCACTCTAACATAAATAGCAAACTTCAAGTAATAATATGTAGCTATGTAAATAAGCAAAGCTATACATTCTCCATTACTTGCATTCGTACCTCTGTGCGTATTTTAAAATACCTGATAAAGGCTACTGGTTTATTTAGTACTCTGAGACAACAATGTGCTTTTCTTAAAATATTACAAAATGAACTGACCTTTAATTCAAGCTGGCAGCTAATTTTTCTTAAGGATTTAAAATGATGAAAGTAACATTTTATGCTAAGACTTTTGAAGCAGTAAACAAAATAAGAATTATGTGCCTAAACCCAAACTTATGAACTATGGATGCAAAATTTATTAACATGGACCTAAAAGCCATTTAAACAAATGAAAATGATCCAGTTTTCATCAGCTTTTCAGTTTCTTTCCAACAGTGAATTGAATAAATCCATTAAAGCTATAAACATATTTCAACAGTCAGGGGTCGGCTGGGATTCTGCCTACAAATTGTTGTATATTCTCAGAAAGCAAGAAGGCAGTCTCTGAATCTGAGAACCAAAGGAGATAGATGGTCATAAATATACATCACTCAGTTGTCATGGTGGATCTTTATTTTCATATTTTTTCACAAACCACCACCTATGCATACAATTATTATTTTCATTTTATATAATTTATTTGCCTATATCTTAGGATAATATTACAAGGAATATTTAACTGACAGGTTTTGTAATCAGCTGGAAGCTCTGGATGCCATCAGTGTAGTTTGGCAAAAAATAAAAGGCTCATCTTTCATCTGCACTAACCATTATCTACCATGGATGGGGATATCCTGATCCATTTACATCAATGCAATTTTCTCAGCCTGAAAACAACACTCAGTCTTAACACAGTCAGCTACAACAGCACAACTTATCCTCACTCAGTGATGTTACTCTCTATGGTGATTTGGAAATATCTCAGGTTACATTGTCACATTTTATTTAATTCTCAAGCTTCTTGCTCTCAGGTGCTGCATTTGTCCCTGGTTGACATGACTCACATGACTCAATACTCTATAATCCGAAAGATATTTTCTCCATTAAAATTCAGGTTATGGAACTATTTTTTTTCTAATTTTTTTCTCTTAAGGACAACCAAAAGTTATGTTCTTTTCTCTCTCTGGTAAATTGTATTCTTTATTCTTCTTCTGAATACAGGTTTCAGTTAGCAACTGTAGTCTATTGTATATCACTTTTTCACTCTATTGTGAAATATCATACATTCATGCAACATAAGTGAGATTAAAGACTGCTCAATTAATATAGCCTATTTGATATATCAGACTGGTGAAATTTTCTATCTGGGCATGGTTCCTTTATGGGAGTTAATATAGTATTAAAATTTGAGTCACACTACAATATTATAAATGGGTAAAATTTGTGAAAACTCTAACACATATTTTGGTATTTGTTAGTTTTGAAAAATAATTGTTAAATTATAAGTCATTGCTTCAGTAGGCCTGACACTTTATTTTTCCCTTAACTTGATAGGAAACAGTTCTTTGGACAACGACTACTGATCTCAGAGGCCCAACTCTATTGTAGGATTTCATCAAAGAAGCACAAATCATTAACCAGAGACACAGATATATGATAACAACAGATGGTAACATAATCTCCACAGAGTAAAGTTAATGTGTGTTTCCAACTACATTTTACACTTTGACAACATCATTAAAGAATGACTCAAGAGTGCTATTATTGCCAGATCTTATTTTCACAACAACCCACAGCTTTATGTTCAAAGCAATAAGCTTTTCATTTATTATTTGATAACTTCATTATGTCAAAATCCCCAAACAAACAAACAAAAACTTCCAGTAATCAATAAGAGTGAAATGGACAGTTGTACATATAAACAAAACAACCATTTTTTTATTTGACTAAATAAAATTTTACCCCCTATCCTCAGGGTCCTCCCTAACCCTGCAATAGACCATGTCTCCCTGGCCTCCATTTCTCCTGGGGATAAAATACCCACAAGCATTCCCTGTGAATACAACAGCCAAACAAATAAGTGAAACAGGCAACACACAGCCCCAAAACTGTGAATATCAGAAAGGAAACAGAGATCAAGGGATATAACACCCACCTAACAAAGAAAAATCCAGAAACCAGCACCTAGAACTATAAACACCCCAAATCCAGCATAAAATTCTAAATTCTAGCATAAAAAACACAATAAAATACAGACAGGCAATATTCCAGTATACCTGAAACACAACAAAAATACACTCTTCCTTGAAGAGAAAATGAATGAATTCCTTCAAGAGTTCATGAAAACAAAATAATCTCAGGAAATGAACCCATCCCTCAATGGACACCAAGAAAAAGGAAACAAACAATTGAAGAAAATTAACAAAATCCCTTAAAGAAATACAAGGAAAAAAATCAAAGAGTTGTAGGAAACAAATGAAACTGTTCAAGACCTGAAAATGGAAGGAGCAGCAATAAAGGAAACATAACCTGCAGGATATCTAGAAATAAACACACACACACACACACACACACACACACACACACACACACAAAAAAAAAAAAAAAAACCGAAAACCTAAACAAAAAAACCTTAGGACTATGAATAGGAACTACAGAGGCAAGATTGACCAACAGAATATAAGCCCAGACTGTTGGGAGAAATGGATTTACTGGCCAAGGAAAATGTGAAGTCTAGAAAACTCCTGACCCTAAACATCTAGAAGAGTCAGTACTCTGTGGAGATAACAAAACTATGAATAATAGTGAAGGCTTGATTCCACAATGTAGGTGAATGACAGGGTGGGGAGGCAGGAGTGGGTGGGAGGGAGGGGGAACACACTCATAGAAGCAGGGGTAGAAGGGATGAGATAAGGATTTCCAGAGGGGAAACAGGGAAAGGGGATAACATTTGAAATGTAAATAAATAAAATATCCAATTAAACAAAAAAAAAAATCACACACACACACACACACACACACAAGCACGTGTGCCAGTTTGACTTTGATATACCTAACTTGCTCAATGGCTGGGCACTTACAAACCTCTCTGCTGCTAACACACTTTCTCTCTGGTATTTCTGGGTTAATACTTGCTAAATCTATATTTTATGTCTGCTACCTCAGATCCAAATCAAAGAAGTGGCCCCTGTGACCACTTACCCTGATTCTTACATGTTGGCTGGCCTTAGGTCTAATTGCTCTGCTTCTCCATCGTGGCCAGTCAACTCCTTCTACATCCTTTCTTCTCTTGTCCTGGAAATGTAAAAATCTAGCCTCCTTCACCCTGCCAAGCCAATGGCCGTTGGCTACTTTATTTCCCAGTCTGAGCCAATTAGGGTCAGGCTTCCTTTAGCCTATGTGCTGGACACTGGAAACAGGTATTTTTGATAACACAATTAGCATGAGAACACAAGTTATTACAGAAGATCATTTAAATAGTGAATATTAAATAATAAATGTAAGTCAAAATTAATTAAAATAACAAATGTGAGCATATTTAATATGAGAACAGAATACCCTGTGTGTAAATTAACACAACATAAAACTAACCTGGGACTTATGGGCTGTGTTAATTGGGTACATTCATTGGCAATATTAAGCATTCATTTTTGCACTATATCTATAAATTATTTTATGGCATTTTATCATTTCTATGGAAAATAACATGGTAAAACAAAACAAAACAAAACAACAACAACAAAAAAACAACAAGATGCTTGATTGGAGTTAAGAGTTTATTTGGATTTAAACTTTAAAATGAATCACACAGAAGCCACCAAACACTCCAATATTCAAGTACTTCACAAAAGTAGATAAGACAATAGAGTCCAAAAATAATCTCGAATGTATGACATGATTACAATGCATACTTCAAATGTACAATTTATCAGTTGCATTGATATAGCACATTAAAACCCCAAATCCAGTTGGCTTGACTAAACGTAGAGTCACCAATGGTGCTTCTGTGTCATATCAAGGATAAAATCAAAGCATTTCCCATTGGTATCATTTCACAGAGTGTAAAAACAAATTTGAATTCTCCAATTCACACTCCCTGTCTTCCACAGTCCTATCAGCTGTATGGATTTAAATGAATGCCTGCCTCAAGGTTTTTCTGCGAATCTGTGAGTGAATTTCTCTCTCTCTCTCTCTCTCTCTCTCTCTCTCTCTCTCTCTCTCTCTCTCTCTCTGTTTTGGATCTATATGTGTATCTTTCTTGAACAAAAGGCTTTATTTTTTGAAAAGCACAAAAAATACATTGGTGAATTATGAATGATGATTTATAAAAATTAATATTTAATAGAGTTTCTTAAATTGTAAAGCTAATTACATGGGGAATCCTATAAAAGAAAGCTTGGTTGTTGCATTGTTCTCTTTAAAGCAAGTTAATCAAACAGACTGAGAACACAGTAGGACAGCAGGCTTAAATCTGAAGTGATCTCAAGGTGTATTCACTTTGAGTGTGATGTCCAGAAAAAGCACCATTCTCTTAGAATATATGATATGTGTATATAATATTGCATCTCCACAGTTATTCGTTGTTTTGTTCTTATATCCACTTTTGATCCCAACTTAACCTATTGGAAGTGAATGTTCTAACAAAATAACCAATTGTAACCCACATGTATTTCATTTTCACATGCAATTCAATTCAGTTATTTTTATATACATTTACTTCCTTATGCTATATTTTTCAGAAATTTTACTATATTTTTGTTTCTTTGTTACATACTATATATGCTATAGAGAAGACTGAAATGACGATTGTTTTGTAATTCAGAGGAATGAGTTGCTGAACAGGATTTATTTTACTGAAGTTTACTATGGGTTTGAATCTGTTCTTATTATCCTCACATAGCCCTCATAGCATTGCACATTATTCTTCATTAAAATATGTCTCTTAATTATATTGGATTAAGTTTTTACTATTTTAGTAAAACCATTTAATAATAAAATTGATTGTATTTGATATGTATTATTTTGAAATATTTGAAAGAACCATGGAACCTGTTTCTTACACTTAAAATATTTTTTTTTCAGTAGTGAAAATTTAAGCACTGGATTTCTTTTTCCCGTGAATTATTATGTTTTCTCCCTTATGTACCTAGCAATCTTCATCATCAGTATTAGTTCCTATAACAAACAAGATGCAATTTAACACAGCACACTGTAATATCATAAGGATAAGAGAAGACTCCACATGGCATAGCAACGTGAATCAAGGTAGTTTCTCCTTTCATTTTAGAAAACCCAAAAGGTAAAGTCCAACTCAAAGCATGTATTCCTTTTCAAATTATTTTAATATCAAGTACCCCAGTAATATGCTTCAAGAGATAATATGACTTATTGGGACAATATTTCATTCCTGAAACATTAGAGCACTGAGATTGAATATACAATGTTTTAATATTAATAATACGTAACTGTGATGGTTTGTATATGATTGGCCCAGGGAGTGGCACTGTTGGGAGGTGTGATCTTGTCAGAGTGAGGGTAGCCTTGTGAATGTGGGCTTTAATACCGTTGTCCTAGCTACCTGGGAGTCAGTACTCTGCTAGCAGCCTTCAGATGAATATGGAGAACTCTCAGCTACTCCTGCACCATGCCTGCCTGGATGCTGCCATGTTCCTTACTTGATGATAACGGGCTGAACCTCTGAACCTGTAAGCCAGCCCCAATAAATGTTGTCCTTATAAGAAAAAAAAAAAACCCAAACAAAAATACATACTCTGTATGTGTATATGTATACGTGTATGTGTATTTGTATGTACATATAATATATATTGTATTGTGAATATGTGACATATTACATATTATATTTAACAATGTATTATAAATTATAACAGTATAATACAATATATAATGATATAATATAATGATATAATAATATAATATAATATAACATAATGTATAATATATTATAAAATAATAATAAATTGTTCGTTATATAATCTTTATAACATAATATAAAATAATAAATATATACGAAATATATTTGTATATTTATATTTGTGATATATTATATTTAAATATATCATACATACAAATATATTTGCAAATATATAAAATATATAAAGTATGCATTCATATCTATATCTATATCTATATCTATATCTATATCTATATCTATATCTATATCTATATCTATATCTATATCTATATCTATATCTATATCTATATCTATATCATACATACAATTGTAAGTTTTTCAATTCCTCAGGATCTAGAACTAAGCTTAGTAACACAAATGAACTTGGAATGGTGGCTGTCTGTACTATCTCTTACCTTGCCTTTTTTTGTGGGTTTCAAGTGAAATGAGCACACAGGTTTATGTGGTTAGATATTAGGACCCTAGTTAGTTACACTAGTTTGGAAGGCTGTAGAAATTTTAGCATTTGAAGATTAAATAAAAGTAATCGGTCATCAGGGATAAGATATTTGAAGTTATAGTCAGGCTTTACGTCTTGTCTACTGTCTATTTCCTTATTGTACACACAAAATGACCTGTAACCTCACAGTGTCTGTCCCACTTGTACTGTATTGCCTACCCTTTCATCATAGACTGTGAAACAAAACAATTTTTTTCCTTCTTCAAGGTGCTTTTACTACATGTTTTCTTATGGCAACAGGAAATGTATAATATGGGAAATTGATATTGAAGTATTGATATTGAATTATGGACAGAGCTATGATAAACCTGATCTTGTGATCCATAGAACATCAGAATTGGTTCACCTGGAGAATGGGGAAGAGTTTGGAGCTAATCCTAAAATTTGATAAATACAGGTTGGAGTAGGAAAAATTGAGTGTAGAGGAACTCAGGATCCCTGTAAGCTCATATGATTTTAGAGTGGAACGTCAGCTTCAGCAAGTTTGGCTACTGGCAATTTATATTTCACCTGGTAAAGAATCTGGTTGTGTTTGGCCTTCGTCTTGAGATATTGAGAGGATGAATTCATAATAATGAACTCATTGGTTTAGAGAAGGAAGTTTCCAGATAAGAAGCACTCAGCATTCTTATGGTTATTGCTTACAGCTCTACAATGAGAGACAACAAGTGAGCAGATAGATACTGGCAAGTAGAGCAGAGGGTAGAAACTGTCCTCATGAGAAAAATTTCATTCACATTTCCAAAAAAGTAGTTGGGAAGAGTGCTAAATTCCAAAAAGATTAACACGCTAAAATAAAAACTTACCTCCCTAAGAAGAGAAGGTGTTCAGCTAACAAGATGCCACCCATCAGAATATGCAAATACTCATTTTTAAATTTTTTATTGGTTATTTTATTTACATTTTAAATGTTATTCCCCTCCCCAGTTTCCACTCTGCAACCTCCTTGCCCTCTGCTTCTATGAGGGTGCTATCCCACTCACCCACACACTCCTGCCTCACGGCCATAGCATTCCCCTATGCTTGGGCATCAAGCCTTCACAGGACCAAGGGTCTTCCCTCTCATTGATGCCAGATAAGGCCATCCTCTGCTACATATGCAGTTGGAGCCATGGGTCTCTCCATGTGAATCCCAGGGGGTTCTGGTTGGTTGATACTGTTGTTCTTCCTACAGGGTAGCAAACCCCTTCAGCTCCTTCAGTTCTTCCCCTAACTCTTTTATTGGGGTCCCTGTGCTCAGTCTGATGGTTGGCTGTAGGCATCCATTTCTGTATTGGTAAGGCTCTTGAATATGTGAAACTATAACTTTGCTTGAAAAGAGAAATGTTAAATTGGGGAAGTCACCATAGATTTTATCTTCCCAGCTTTCCCAAGAATGAGCCAGGAGGCAAGAAAAGATCAATGCCACTGTACCCAGAGTGGCCACTGACAACAGAATTCAGCTATCTTAGGATTTTATTGCTGTGAAGAGACACCATGACCATGGCAGCTCTTATAAAGGAAAACATTTATTAGTGCTGGCTTACTCTCAGAGATGTAGTCTGTTATCCTCATGGTGGCATGCAGATAGATATGGTGCTAGGGAGGTAGCTGAGAGCTCTACATCTGAACCTGCAGGCAGCAGGAAGCGAATTGGAGCCAATAGACTTTATTTGAGCTAATGGGACCTCAAAGGACACCCCATGACTTACTTCCTCCAAAAAAACTATACATATTCCAGAAAGGCCATACCTCCTAATAACTCCACTCTCTTTGAGCCTACAGGGAGAACTTTCTTTCAAACTATCACATCAGCACCAAGTCAATGTGGTCCTGGTTTTATAGACATTATTACAACTTTGGGTACAGGAGTGGTCACTCTATCAACCCATCCACAAAATCCTGAAGCCCAAATTTGTCCTGCATACAAAATATGCATGGATAAAGATGGAACAGAGACTGGCTGGACTAACTTGAGACCTATGCCATGTGAGAGACCCAACCCCTAACACTATTAATGATACTTTGTTATACTTGTAGACAGGAGCTTAGCATAATTGTTGCCTGAAAGGCTTTTCTGGCAGCAGAAGCAAACAGATGCAGAGAAAGACACCCAAAGATCAGGTGGAGTTCGGGATGTCTTGTGGAAGATTGATCCAGTTAGAGGGGTGAAGTATACCACAAAAGACGTATAGAATCAACCAACCTGGACCCATTTGGGCTCACAGAGACTGAACCACCAACCAAATCATACAGTGACTGGACCTAGGACCCTAAATATTTGTCAGACATGTGCAGCTTGGTCTTCATGTGGGTTTCTTAACATCTGGATCCAGGGCTATCTCTGATTCTGTTGCCTGGCTCTGGATCCCCTTCCCCTAGCTGGACTGCCTGACTGGGCCTCAGTGTAAGAGGGTGTACTTAGTCATGGTAAGACTTGCTGTCCCAGGATGGGGATGAGACCCAAGGATTTCTTCCTCTTTTCTGAGAATGGGAGGGAGATAATGGGCGTAGGGATTTTTAAGGGTGGGACTTTGAGTAAAGGAGGGAGGGGGACTGCCATTGGAATGCAAATTGAATAAAATAAATTAGTGATAGGAAAGAAAGAAAGAGAGAGAGAGAGAGAGAGAGAGAGAGAGAGAGAGAGAGAGAGAAGGAGGGAGGGAGGGAGGGAAGGAGGGAAGGAGGGAGGGAAGGGAAGGAGGGGAGGGGAGAGGAGGAAGATACAACAGAAACAGTGTCTTGGAGGCTTGCACCAAAAGCCTAGAAACATCAGAGTCCAGGCAATATGAGCAATATCCCAGTGCTTCATGAGGATCTGAAGAGGCCACTGCACAAAAGCAAAGGTTAATCTTAAGGCACAGAGAATAACTAAGCATGTTTAAAAACCAGTATCATAGCATGGGTATGGAGGAAATTTTCAGATACCAAGTAGAAAATGAATATTTAAAAAGTGAACAAACAAAACCAAATATAAAGAGAAAACCAGAGAGAATCATGTTATTAGATTTTTCTTCAAGTTGTGGTGACCTCCAACCATGATATTATTTTTGTTGTTAATTTATAATTTAATTTTGCCACTGTTATGAATCATGATGTAAGTATTAGTGTCTTCGATGGTTTTCAGTAACCAATAAAGGCTTTAATGACCTCCAAAGGAATCACATACCACAGGTTTAGAATCATTGCAATAAAGATTTGTAGTTAAAAAATTGTGATGAATCTCAGAAATTTTTCTCATTTGGGGACTTTTGAACACTGCAGGGATTGTTAAAGATTTGGGGACTTTCAAAGTTAAAGTGGATGCATTCTCCAATCTAAGAAGCTCAATGAGCCTGGGAGCCAGTAGTGTAATATTCTTGTTTAAATATGAAATATCTTCCATCAGTTCAGGTGTTTCAAATCTTGATCTTCAGCTTATGGGGATATTTTCAAAGGCTGTAGAACCTCTTCCAGATGGAGACTGTCTGAAAGAAGTGTGCACTTTGAGGTTACATAGTCAGATCCACTACCTCTCTGTTGAGTTCTTCCTGGCTGTGGATACAATGTGGTCACTATTACTTTATGCTTCTGACAAGGTGCCTTTCCCACCATGATATATTGATATTTATGAGTAATGTACCTAACATAACATCATAATTTTTCTTATATTTTCCTCTTTTTATTTCCTGTGTTTAACTATTATTGATATTATCTTTGTGTTTTACGTGCTAATATTTATGACCACTTACCTTCATAGTAGAAAAGGATTAAAAAGTGAATCCTTGGAAAAAAATATAGAGAGTATATATATATATATATATATATATATATATATATATATATATATATTAGAAGTCATTGTTGAGAGCAGCCTAATCATGATGAGTTGCTAATTCATGTTGTGTAAATGCTGCTTTTATTTCTTCAGGTTAAGTGAGGAATGAGAAGAATACCCAAGCTGTCCAAATACATGGCTTGTTCTCGGCTTATATCATATCTTTCTCTGTTCTAAATATCCCTAAGCCTCGGCCTGGAAGCTTCTAGACTTAGTAAAATCCAACCTTCCAAGCAGATTGCGTCAATACTGCTTCTTTTGGGACCAATCTAAATTTCTCTGCCTGGCCTCAATCATACTTTGGTAATATGCTTTAACATTCTGCCTTCTGGCTCTTCCCATTTTCTGGCTCCTTCTATCTTCAGGTTGTTCTCTCTGCAACCTGTTTCTGTAAAACTGTCCCCATAAAATTACCATACACACACACACACACACACACACACACACACACACACACACCATCTATACTTCAACTATACACCACCTTTTTTTCTCTCTTTGCTGCTCTTAAGTTGCCTCTCTTCTCTGTAATGTTCTAACATGAGTTAGGATTGCTCTATCTCTGAATGTTTCTGTCAAATCTTTCTCTTACTCATCACTTTGTATGCCCCTCAATTAGATGTCACTTTTAAACATGACAACATGCTTTCTTCTACAAACTATCCTTCATTGTTAAGGATTAAAGTTGTATACTAAGGGCATGGCTGTAGTCCAGTTAATCACACTGCAATCCAGGGCATATTTACATTCCAACTGGATTATATAGACCTAAAAAAAATACTTTGGATGTGATCACTTGCCAAAGTAGCCATGTTTCTGGATTAAATTTCCACTTCAATGTCGTACTTTAACCATTCTTCTATTTATTGTCACCATCATGATGATTATTATAGTATGAAGAATTCTATTTTTCTTCTAGTTTAAAAACCATTCAATGAAAATTAAATACTACCCAGGATGAAATTAGATCTCTTATGCAAGAACATCTGGTCAAACTAGCTAATGAAGTTCAAGCCTGATTGAGACAACAACACAACCCATTACTACTGGGATTCTTGTGGCCTACACCTTTTCTTCATTGTTGGCTGAAGTTCACCCTTAACCAAGAGAAGTACTTGGGAGAGTAGGAGGTCATACTGAAAGTGTTGAGGGTGATCCTGCCTTGAGGATATAAGCTTAGAAGAACTGGCCCTACCACTTATTCTCAAGCAATGGTATGAATGAGGAAGAGATACCCTTCTCCCCTTTTCCTTTTGCTATCTAGGGAAGGCTGGAGACCACTTTCTTGGATTAAGACACCAGGAAGCTGTCCTTGTCCCCAGCACCCTAGGGAGCAGGACCAGCATCTCACCTGGGCAGCATAGTAGAGCTAGCCCTGGTGACAGGGAAGTAGGTAAGCTGGCCCTGAGGGGATGAACATGGGAGAGATGGCCTTGCCACAAGTCTGCCACATGTCATGTCCTTGCCTTAGGCAAGGGAGAGTTGTCCTCCTGTCACTCCCCACACACCCCTTTCTACCTACTGAAAGCAGAAGAGTTGTCCCAGATGTCATCAGAGAGGAAGAGCTGGTTCTGCCCCTCACCTACTATAGCAGGCCATGCATATCACCTGGGCAGCATAGTAAAATCCACCCTAAATACAGACATTGCAGATGAGAGAGCCCTGAGGGCATTAGTGTGAGAGAACCAGCCCTACCTCTTGTCTACAGTGTGGTGACATCAGTGTGTGTGTGTGTGTGTGTGTGTGTGTGTGTGAGAGAGAGAGAGAGAGAGAGAGAGAGAGAGAGAGAGAGAGAGAGAGAGAGAAATTCAAGTAAGAAATTCTTACTTGAATTTGTCAATAGCACTGGACAGGAGAGCTGGCAGGCAGACCAGCCAAAATACCTCTCAGGCTAAGACTCGGGGCTTTGAATAGCTTACTCCAAAAGCTACCCAATGGATGAACTGCTGAGGTGCATGAAGATGTAGGGCCTACACATTCAAAACTATAGAGTGATGAGTGACATTGGGGTGCCTCATATGAAATTCACAAAGAACAAATAAATAATGTAAAAAGGAATACAAAAGAAGAAAATAGTCTCTGATCTTATACTATTTAGAAGGCAAACCACTTTCCCAGAAGAAAAAATAACAGTTGCTCTGACTTTTATGCTGTAAGAATGTCTTCAAGGACTTTGGCTATATTTTTTCATGAATATAAACTGAAGTTGTCAGTCTTAGGTAATTATGGTATGGATTTCTTTACACGGCATTCTATATGTTGGATAAAATATAGCCATAAAGAAACAAGTCTGCCCATATCATCTAGGCTTTTCCCCACTTTCTCCTCTATAAATTTCAGTGTCTCTGGTTTAATATGGAGTTCTTTGATCCACTTAGACTTGAGGTTGGTACAAGAAGATAAGAATAGATCAATTCACATTCTTCTACATGATAACCACCAGTTGGGCCAGCACCATTTGATGAAAATTCTGTCTTTTTTCCACAGGATGGTTTTAGCTCCCTTGTGAAAGATCAAGTGACCATACCTGTGTATATTCATTTCTGGGTCTTCGGTTCTATTCCATTGATCTACCTGTCTGTTGCTGTACCAGTACCATGCAGTTTTTATCACAATTGCTCTGTAGTACAGCTTGGGGAAAGACATGGTGATTCCCCTAGAGGTTCTTTTATTGTTGAGAATAGTTTTTGCTATCCTAGGTTTTTTATTGTTCCAGATGAATTTGCAAATTGCCCTTTCTGAATCAGTGAAGAATTGAGTTGGAATTTTGATGAGGATTGCATTGAATTTATAGACTGCTTTTGGCAGGAAAGCATGGGAGATCAACACACACCTATGGTCACCTGATCTTTGACAATGGAGCTAAAATAATTCAGTGGAAAAAAGACAGCATTTTCAACAAATGGTGCTGGCATAACTGGTGGTTACCATGTAGAAGAATGTGAATTGATCCATTCTTATCTCATTGTAAAAAGCTCAAGTCTAAGTGGATCAAAGAACTCGAAGTAAAACCAGAAACACTGAAATTTATAGAGGAGAAAGTGGGGAAAAGCCTTGAAAATATGGGCCCAGGGGGAAAAATTCCTAAACAGAACAGCAATGGCTTGTGCTGTAAGATCAAGAATTGCCAAATGGGACCTCGTAAAATTGCAAAACTTCTGTAAGGCAAAAGACATTGTCAATAAGACAAAAAAGGCCACAAACAGATTGGGAAAATATTTTTACCAACCCGAAATCTGATAGGGGACTAATATCCAATATATACAAAGAGTTCAAGAAGTTGGACTCCAGAAATTCAAATAACTCCATTAAAAATGGGGTACAGAGGTAAACAAAGAATTCTCAAGTGAGGAATACCAAAGAGCTTCTCAGAAAAAAAAAAAGTTCACCCTTAATCATCAGGGAAATGTAAATCAAAACAACCTTGAGATTTTATCTCACTCCAGTCAGAATGGCTAAGGTCAAAAATTCAGGTGACAGCAGATGCTGGTGAGGATATGAAGAAAGAGGAACACTCCTCCATTGCTGGTGGGATTGCAAGCTTGTACAACCACTCTGGAAATCAGTCTGGCGTTTCCTTAGAAAATTGCGCATACTACTATTGGAAGATCCAACAATACCTCTGCTGGGAAAATACCCGGAAAATGTTCCAACTGGTAATAAGAACACATGCTCCTCTATGTTCAGAGCAGCCTTATTTATAATAGCCAGAATCTGGAAAGAACCCAGATGTCCCTCAACAAAAGAATGGATACAGAGAATGACATACGTTTACACAATGGAATTCTACTCAGCTATTAAAAACAATGAATTTATGAAATTCTTGGGCAAATGGACGTAACTGGAGGATATCATCCTGAGTGAGGTAACCCAATCACAAAAGAATTCACTTGATATGCACTCAGTGACAAGTGGATATTAGCCCAGTAACTTAGAATACCCAAAATACAATTTGCAAAATACAAAAAAATCAGGAAGAAGGAAGCCCAAGGTGTGATACTTCATTCCTACTTAGAATAGGGGAGAAAATATACATGGAAGGGGTTACAGAGACAAAGTTTGGTGCTAAGATGAAAGGATGGACCATCCAGATACTACCCCACCAAGGGATCCATCCCATAATCAGCCACCAAATGCAGACACTATTGCATATGCCAGTAACATTTTGCTGAAAGGACTCTGATATAGCTGTTTCGTGTGAGGCTATGCCTGTGCCTGGAAAATACAAAAGTGGATGCTCACAGTCATCTATAGGATGGAACTCAGGGCCCCAGGGAGCTGAAGGGGTCTGGAACGCTATAGGTGGAACAACAGTATGAAGTAACCAGTACCCTCAGAGCTCGTGTCTCTAGCTGCATATGTAACAGAAGATGGCCTCGTTGGCCATCATTGGGAAGTGAGGCCCCTTGGTATTGCAAACTTTATATGCCCCAGCGCAGGGTAATGCCAGGGTTAAGAAGTGGGGGGTGGGTGGGTAGGGGAGTAGGGCAGGGGGAGGGTATAGTGAACTTTCAGGATAGCATTTGAAATGTAAATAAAGAAAATATGTAATAAATAAAGGCGAAAAAAACACGTCTGAAGAAACAAAATGTATCCTTCATCCTTTATACTCAACAACAAATACAGTGGAATATTTAATTAATTTGGATAGTTTATTTATATACAGTATAAATATATACTATATCAGAATAATTAGGATATATCTAAAAACTACACAGACTACTATAGACTGTGATATTATATACTCATAAAATTCTACAAAATGTAAATAATCCATAATGTCAGAAAAGCATTAATGATAATTTAAGAAACAAGAAAACAATTAAGATAGTATCACAAAAGTTAATAGTAAGTTAGAAGAAAGAAGTTATAAGAACACTTTTATCATGGACATATATGTTCATTGCCTTCAGAATAGTTTTCCAAGTAATTTCATAAATATATGAATATGTAAAGATGCATTAACTACATAAAACCACAAAATTATATTTCCTCAAATTTGATGGGTTACCCTCATTATTTGTATACTGTAGTTCAGCTAAAGTATAAATATTAAGACATACAGACAAAAAGAAAGCAATAAATACCTAATGTATAGATTACAGTTAAAGTGACACCTTCAAAACACTTGCCTCATAACCTGTTTTAGACAGTTCAAGACCTGTGCCACCTTCCTACCTGGACATGTTTTATTTACCTTCCTCATTTTTATGACTAAATAATGGAACTACTTCTTCTGGAATGAGGTATTTACAACACGATTTCTGAGGGATTATATGTTACTTGGAGCCATGTTATGAAATATAATTAAATGTTTAATTAAGTGAAGTAGATTGAAGGGGTATTTAGAAAAGAGGATTGAAAGGAAGAGTGCCTGGTTTAGAGGAGTGACTGTTACATTGGAGTTCATAGCAAGGAGGGCATGAAATGGAATCATCACATCATTGCTGATGCTAGTCACAGAAAGCAAAGATTGAAGGCTGGATCCAGGAGGAAACTGAACAATTAAAGGCCCTGTCCTTAATGGTCTGACTCCGGCAGTGCTACAAACTGAGAATAAGGTGTTTGAACTCAGATGCCTAAGAGATAATGACTGCATATCGTATAAACTGTTTTAAGTACTAAAGCCATAGTTATATTGGATCCACATTTTAGGTGAAGGTATTTACATCTGAATGTACAGGTGGTTGGTGGGTAGAAAGATGGGAATGTGTGTGTGTGTGTGTGTGTGTGTGTGTAAACCTATACATATGTACACACATAAACATATATACATACATACATACATACATACATACATACACACACTTATCCTTTATGGGACTATGAAGAATGCTATACTCTCATGGTAAGAACTCCAATGTACCAATCACTCCTCTAAACCAGGCAGTCTTCCTTTCAATTCTCTTTTCTAAAAACCTCTTTAATCTACTTCACTTGATTTAACATTTAATTGTATTTCATATTGTTTTTCATTACAAGGCTCCAAGTGACATATAATTCTGTTTAAGTTTCTTCTCCATTACCTAGACCCAGCAAGTGTGTATAAGATTAGAATGCATAGGAAAACATGTGTCTCTTCTTCCCACATATTTTGTGACTAATGGGATTTTGGCTGATCTCTTCTTTGACCCAGATGCTATCATTCAAAGCTCTTCAAATGTCCTGACTCACGCTCAGATATTTTCATATTTTAAATGTGCTCTGCTTTTCTCTCCATGCAATGACCCCTGTACTCTATTCTTGTAAGTGGGCATTGCATATCTTATTTCCTTTTTAATAATTTCATGGATATATACCTACCATTATCTAGTCTGTTCACATCTAGGCAACAGTCCAGTTTCTATATTACTTTATATTACTGTGCTGGCTATGTTGTAATGTTCCACATTATTATTTCATTTCATTAAAAACATTATCCCAGCAGGTTTTACAATAACATTATTAAATATTTCTAACATTCTCCTCATTGTTTCTTGCCAGATTCTTTGCAGAATAATTTGTAGTCAGTTTTCTGTGAAGTAAAATAACACTTCCTGATCATTAGGAGGTGGGCAATTGCAAATATTGTCACTATGTAGAGTAGTGGAAAATGATGCATAGACATAACCTTCAGTTGAGCTCTTTTTGTTCTCTTGAGGACAAACACAGTGGTAGTGCTTCTTGGATCCTTCTCGGATTTAGGAAAACAGATGTCATTTTCCTTGACTGACAGACCGAATTCTGATATTTTAAAAGTTATACCAAGACGATAAAAAGAACAGGTTTCCAAGAGAGAACAACCAGAAAAAAAAAAAAAAAAGAAAAAAAAAGAAAATACAATATGACAAATCAAAAGCCCTCACACTGAAGCTGGAAAAGGCAACCCAACAGGAAGTAAAGAGTGAAAAGATAGGCAATACCCACTCCCATAGTTATGAGGCCTAAACATTTCAACACATGGAACATGGAAGTAATGGCTACACAATTTACAGCTGTAATGCTAACTCTCACCAATTGCTGATCTGGATGATTAAATCAAAGCAAAGATGAAACAAAATTTCCAGCAAAATAATTAAAAATTGCATGAATGCTGTCAAGGCTGAGAGAGAGAGGGAGAGGGGGAGAGAGGGAGAGAGGGAGAGAGAGAGATAGGTACAGAGGGAGAGAAGGAGAGAGGGAGAGGAGGGAGGGAGAGAGGGAGAGAGGGAGAGAGGGAGATAAGGAGGCAGGGGCAGAGAGACACTGAGGAAAGGAAAGAGATAGTGTTAGAGACAGACATGGAGTGGCAGTGAAAGGAATAGAGTTAGAGATTTACTTATATCTGATACTATTCCTTAGAAAAGTCTGTCATTGTAAATTATGAATCATTTTGCTTTGGAAGTAAGTTAAAAACAATTTAATAAATTAACAAAATAAATAATACATATCTAATAAAATAATTAAGTCAGTGTAGTACAAAATATATTAAAATATATTAAAATATATTAAAATAAATTAATTTTCCAATTATTATAAGGAACTTGATTAACACATGACAAAAATAACTTTAAAAGTATGTAGTTTTTATGTGAAAAATATGAAAGTTTCTGCTGTTCTATGAACTAATAAGATTTTAGTATTATGTGCACATAATGAAGATAAAATAATAAAATTTCACTAAAAATAACATTTTCTTACTCTGAATTATTCATAGTTGTAATTAAACTTCACATTTTTTATTTTTAAAGTCAGCAATTGAAATGTGAAGAAATCAGAGCACATGAATAATCAGAATATACCCATATTCAAGTTTTGAGTAATACATCATAGTTTTGAAAGTTAATAAATCAACTTGAGTTATACTGAATTATACATTTCTTAGACAGAGACCTGCTCAATTTCCATAAAGAATGGTTCTGCTAAACAAATTAATCAAAATCTATTTTTCTTAACTCTCATACTTTCCCCAAAGACATGTTTATTCTTAAAGCTTCAAGGCCAATTCAGTTCTCTTAAAGAAATTGAAATGTTTTAAATTTAAAGTGCATAACACAAATGTAAAGAATTTTATATAATTATTGAAACTCTATTTTATCAACTCAATCAGAGACATTTATACCTGAGAACATAACAATGAGGTTTAAAGTAGTAAAAGTCATGTGTTTAAAGAGCTCATTAAGTCACATTTTAGTTCATTAACAACCAAAATCTTTTCACCAAAATCATAACTTTCTGTAGTACATGATAATAGAATCAGTATTAAGTATCAAATATGTCATATATGTGACACCTTTCTTCTTTTGAAACAATGAAACAGCGTTTGGGCTATCTTAGCAAGTTTCTTCTGATCATCAGGGCTTTTCTTAACTTAGCAGAAGCCTACATGCTCCTGATAGGGATTTCTTCGAGGTTGTATAAGTATCATCACTGAATTAAAATAAAAAGAAAATATTTTCAGTTAAATTCTTTAAGGGAAACAATTGCAAAACATTGCAATATGCATTATAACTGATTCTCAGATAATGCACTGCAATGTTTGTAACTGATTAATAAATATAATCATCTATCAATGAAGAAAAAAATCTAGAAGAAATGGATCAATTCGTGAAATCATTCTTCTAAACAAGAAAATTGTCAGCCCTATCATAGCAATCCCTGGTTCTAACTTGTGTTTTAGTTTTGGTCTCATTGATATAAAGAGACACCATGACCAAGGTGATTCTTATGAAGGAGAAGATTTAATTGGAGTTGAATTAGAGTTTCAGAGGTAAAAGTAAATTGGAAAAAATAGAATATTAGAACAGAATAACATTTGATAAAGGGATTGAATCAAAATAAGTTATTAAAAGCCTAAAAAGCCTAGTACTCAATAGTTTTGTTGGAAAATTTTGTTGATGCAATCATCAGCATGAATAGTTTCATAAGAGGAAACAATTCTTCCAAATAAGTATTATTATATTTACATGCATATTTTCCAATAGCATAGACACACTGTGTCCAGATTACCAATTTGCCTGAATATGTTAAGACAAATTACATTTGTATTCAACAAGATTAGTGACCTCTATTTATTTCACAAATTTTTGGTAAAAGGTACAGTGAAATTTAGTATGTACCATTAGTAATCAAAAAGGAAGTCTTGGATGGAGGAGATTCATTTTCCACCTGTCCTCTATGCACCACAGCTTAAAGACTCAAATAGAGCCCTTCTTGGGCTTATACCCAAGAACAATATAGGTAGGTTGTTTGGTCACAGCAATGAAAGGACACCCTGCTTCTATTGAGACAATGAAACAGAGTTTGGCCTAACCTAGAAAAATTTTTCTTATCATCAGTTATATTCACATTATGGTTATTATTGATAAGAATAAGAAAGGATGAGGATAGCCTAAAAGCCCAGACAACTGTCCTTTCTTATCTTTTTACCAAAATGTCGTGGCCCAATTAAAATTAATAATAAAAGATTATATCTCTGATAAACACACACAGAATTTTACAAGTAAATTTTTATGAACAACAACAACAAAACAACAACAACAACAACAAAAAAAAAAAACCACAATAGAATGCTAAAGAAAGAGTCAAATTCCAACATCAAGTAAGATTTTGGTTAGGATTATCTATGGACCACCAAGAATGATCCAAAATGGTATGTCACATTTGAAAAACAAAGATTATTAAGATGGCTTAATATTTATAGGCATATGCTGCCTAATAGGGGAATGTAAGATTTACCACTGAGAACCATCTGGTGGAAAAATTAACTTCCACAATGTGTCCTCTCATCCACAAATGTACATTGTGTCAAGAGGATGCAGCCTCCTCCCTTACAAGTAAGTATAATACAACTAAGTAAACACGTAAATAAAGTCACATGAAAATATGAATAGGTCTATAAAGTGCATTCAGAAGACATCAACCTTTATGAAAAGGCTGAAACTGATACCATGCTCAGTGAGCAGTTTTAAGGTGTCAACAGTGGGATCTATTCTTCTATTATAATCTCATAGATTATAACCTTTTCACCTTGCATTGATTTGTTTCACTTGTTATTGTTGTTTTGTTGTTTCATTTTAAAGAAAAGCTGTAGTTTCGCTGATTTTTTTTTCTGTTTTTCTCATTTCTATTTCACCTATTCAAATAGAATCTTCATTGTTTTCTTTCCATTAATAATGAAAGATATATATATATATATATATATATATATATATATATATATATATATATCATACTCAGCAAACTCATCATTAGATCATATAGCTTTATACACACACACACACACACACACACACACACACACACACACACACACACACATACATGATGGCAGTACAGTAAAGAAAAATAGAAAAAAATTAAGATATATTGTACAAATTATGCATGAACTTAATATAAAATATTGCTGTTAGTTCAATGTCAGCCTCTTCTAGTATTAGGAAAACATAAAAAAATAAAACAGAAGGGACCCATGAAATCCATTAAATTTATGCAGAAATATAGCTAATCAATGTGGTAATACGCATCATAATGTACATATTGAAACTTACGATAATGACATTGCAAACTCCTAGTCTCACATCAGTTGAGATTTTCTCAACTAGGTAAAACAGGAAATTGAGAAATGCTAACAGAACTGTTATTGCACTCTCCATATATGCAAAGTTTATATGCTCCAGTATATGGGCAAGACACCAGGGCCAAGAATTGGGAGTGGGTGGTTAGGCAAGCAGGGGAGAGTATAGCAAAATTTTGGGATAGTATTTGAAATGTAAATGAATAAAATACCTAATGAAAAATTAGAAAGAAAAAAAAAAGAAATGTAAATGAAGAAAATGTGTATTTTTAAAAAAGAATCAAAAAAATATTGTTTGCAAACTATTGCTCAGACACAAAACAGTGTTTGTTGTTACAGAAAGTAGACATAGTGCTATTTCATATGCCTGAGTTATTTGTGCACTATGTAAAGAAACTCTACTAAGGAAATGTTGGGAGAAGAAAGGCTGTTTGATTTCCTTTTGCCTTCCATGGTACTTTTTTGCAGAACAGCATATAGAAAAACTAAGAAGCAATCAGTAAGGATCATGTACGTCTTGAGATGCTAGGTTTTACTTCACAGCCTATAGGAGCCAACAAAATCCTAGCTTGGCTCTGGGATATGGTAGAGAGCATAGCTATGCATCATAGAGCCCTGAAACTCACAAAAAATGAAAACTATTTAAAACATATTCAAGTGTTGATATTTGTCAAGTGGCACAATCATTTCACTATTTGAATCCCATTACTTTACCTGCAAAATTATTTTGCTACAAGAAGTTAAGATTTTGTTTCAAATACCTAGTTTGAAATCTCCATTGAGAAATCAAAATTAATTACACTGTTCAAGAACTATAATGAGGTTTCCATGACTGTCCCAAATTTGAAATTCTAGTTATTCCCTGGGTTGTAGAATGTGTGTACAAATCCCTAGGCTTTTACTGGGGGTGACTGAAGATTAAGAAAGGCAGACTCAAATAATGAAAAGTTGATATCAAGTATGTGGTATGCGTAAATGGAGACACACTAACTGCTGATCCTTAGACAGTTTATTCTAGACAGGCTGAAGGAGGGGTTAACTTATTTTGGCAGAGAGTTTCAGTAGGAGAGCTGTGTTAGAGGGATTTGATTAGTAAACATTTATTAGGATGTGGTGCCGCAAGCCTTTAAATCCCAGCACTTGGGAGGCAGAGGCAGAGGCAGGCAGATTTCTGAGTTGGAGGCCAGCCTGGTCTAGAGTGAGTTCCAGGACAGCCAGAGCTATGAAAAACAAACAAAAGGAAGCTGTGGACAGTACTTTTTGCAATACTGGTTTTAGCTAAATGCAAATCATTTTTTCAATAACATTTTACTCTAACTCATTTTACTTGAGATTCTCATGAGCCTGAGGCATTGGCATCATCGACATGATCATGCTAATCTAGTGAATGCTCACTGATGCCGGGGTACCTTCACTCCTCACATTAAAATTTACTTCATTATTGTAGAATCATGATAATGAGACTTCCAGCTGCTATCCCAAATCTGAACTCCAGTTCTGTTTCTTCTGCTGTTACTGCCATGGAAACTGCTGTCACTGAAGCTGGCCATTATCATACCACTCACAACATTCATAATTTCCATAGATTAAAAAGGCAAAAAAAAATCCCTCTTAAAATTATGATGATGAAGTATCTTTGAATAGTTCTTTAAAATACTTCAAAAGTATACAAAGTATAGATGCAAATCTCTACCCACATATCATGTCCATAATAGCTTAATTTTGATACTTATATGGTGTATCCCAAGTGTCTATTATCAGTCAATGTGTAAGCATCTGATATATAAAAAATGTTCCATGTAATACTATTGAAGAAGACAAAATCCTAACCCTTGTTACAGAGATGAAGCATGAATACATTATAACTGAATAAAACCAGTTATAAAAATACTTACATTGTATGATTCTACTCCTCTGACTTATTTAAGGTAGTCAGTTTTTTAGACATAAAAAATTAAAGAGACAAATTGCAGAGAAGGAATTGAAGTTCTGTGTTCATGAAGATATTTCATGAATTCTGCCCATTATTATACCACTTGCAACATTCATAATTTCCATAGATTAAAAAGGCAAAAAAAATCCCTCTTAAAATTATAATGATGAAGTATCTTTGAATAGTTCTTTAAAATACTTCAAAAGTATACAAAGTATAGATGATAATGAAGCTTATATATAAAATACCTTCAGGGACACAGAACTTTAGTTGCGTATGATATATGATATATATAACTGTGATAATGCACACACACGCACACACACACTCATACACACACACGCACGCAGGCTTGCACACATATCTGAATGACTGCAGGCATTACATATATCACAACAAAATAAAGGAGGATGAACTCTATTTTATAGGCAAAAATTCAAAGAAATAGTCTCTACTGCTGAATGCTGGTTATTTGGAGTCAGTAATATAGTTCTTTCACTGGTTGGCCAAAATTTGAAACTCCCATCTCACGCTCTGGCACACCCCCATAGAAATGCAGCCTTTTCGGAGCAGCTCCAGTGCCTCAATTACCAATGAATTCCGTTTCAGTAAAGAGTTCATTTGCCCTTAAGAAACACAATTCTTTAATTTACTGCATTATGCTTGGTAGTTTAGCTGAGTCAGAAATAGTCACTCAGATTTATAGTACAATTTATAAGTACATAAGAACTTAAGCCCATTGCCAGAATGGGCTAGTTGAACCACATTACACTCTTTCCCTTTCTGCTTCTTTCTTGTTATATATTAGTGATGAAAGTATACAAAATTTGAAAAATTTTTACTCTCATTTTTATTTTCTTAATTCATATGATGGAAGTGTGGTCTTGGACATCACCCCAGAAATATATAGCTCTAGTCATAAATGAGCATACCATGAGTCTTAGAACTTCAGAACAATGTTTTTTAATTGAAAGGTACATTCAAAACATTCTTAAGTGGAATTTTGTGTATTTCAAGATGTAACAAGTAACAACTAAATAAGTTAGGTAAATTCCCATATATACATTTGGTCTGAAAGGCTATAATAACAAGATTAATCTGTCTTCTCTCTTTCTCTCTCTCCCTCCATCCCTCACTTTCTCTGTTTCTGTCTCTGTCTCTCTTTGTCTGTCTGTCTGTCTGTCTGTCTGTCTGTCTGTCTGTCTGTCTCTCTCTCTCTCTCTCTCTCTCTCTCTCTCTCTCTATATATATATATATATATATATATATATATATATATATATATATATATGTGTGTGTGTGTGTGTGTGTGTGTGTCTGTGTGTCTGTGTGTCTGTGTCTGTGTGTCTGTGTGTGTGTCTGTGTGTCTGTGTGTGATTTTTCTAATTGTTTTCATCTATATCCATTATATGTCATCATATATGCATCTATTTATCCATCTATCCATCCACTAATCAGGGAACTAGGCCCCACTTTTCCCTATTGTGGATGTTATGGTATTTTCATTTTAAGAAATGACATTGGAATAGTATGGTCAATAGAGAACATACAAGTAGTTCAATCTCATAGGCAATTTGGATGTCCAAATGCAGCTTGTCTACTAATGCCACTAAAATTATTTTGATCTCTTTACTTGGTCATTTTTATATGCACACTTATCTTGCCCTCTGAAGTATTTTCCATATATATGTGATGCTCTTACTATACAGCTAGGCTGGAGATTTATTAGACACATCCTGGGGCTGATAGAATGTGCTAAGCTCAGCAGTTTGGCTAAACATAAATAAATAAATAAATAAATAAATAAATAGAGAATTAAATAAATAAATAAATAAATAAACAAATAAATAAATGCACGATATGAAGGCAGCACTTTTCTCCGTACAAAATATCTAAGTACATTTTCCTGTTGTATAAATATCCTTGCAGAAATAATTTCCATAGATAAATGAAGAATAAATGCTTCTGGAGTTTAGTACTACTGTCTATCCCAAGACAGATATAACCATGACATCTCCTCCTTTGTGTGTGTGTGTTTTCTTTTCTTTTCTTTTTTTTTTTTTTTTTTTTTTTTTTTTTCAAGACAGGGTTTCTCTGTATAGCCCTGACTGTCCTGGAACTCACTTTGTTGACCAGGCTGGCCTCGAACTCAGAAATCTGCCTGCCTCTGCCTCCTGAGTGCTGGGATTAAATGTGTGCCTTCCCTCAACCCTTCCTCCCTCCTTGCTCTCTTTCCTTAGTCCACTCCAAGCCATGCAATTAAATGGTGACAGTTTATTATTTGTGGCTGAACTAGTTAAGAATAAGACGCACAAATTAAGCATGCTCAAATAAACGTTGTCCAGGCCAGGATTCAGTATACCTTCATTTGTGATCAAGAATGAAGCACCTAAGTGGACTTCTATATTTATGAAGGTGACATGTTATTGTTACTTCATAATAATATTTTGGGGCGTAAACTTAACAAGGGATGGACATGTGATAGATAGCTAACTTTATTCCCAACAATTTTTTGATCACTCGGTACTATCATTGACTATGCCTGTCCCAGTGCTTTTAGATCATATGCCCTAAGAAAGAGACTTGACCTGACTATATGCAATGGCAACTAATGAGCAGGAATTGTAGACTTATTAAACCTGGACAAAGAACAAAAGCTAGCAAAACCCATCATTTCCATGATCTACTTACTTCTCTTGCCGCAGCTTAGCTTCCATAAAAAACTGCATCCCTTTGAAAAGGGAACCAAAGTAAATCCCATCCCCTCAAGTTGGTGTTTGTCAGATATGTGGATCTGGAATGAAGAAACAACCTAATATAACTACAAGCTACATGTCTGTCAATCATATTTTCTTGTTGGTACAGCCATCAAGAGGGAAAAAAAGTGGAATACATGGGGAGTTATGTAAATACTTAAAAGTACAATTTATAATTTAGAGTCACTTAGTGAAACTCATTTATATTTTACAGGTAGATACAACTGAATCGGTTGTGAATGTATTTCATGAATATTGATAAGTAATTTTAGGATAAAAGCAAAAGGAAATGTCAAAGTCATCCAGTCATAAATTTGTATTTTACCAAGTATTTGTCTATAGTGCTTACATATATCAAACTCACAGTAAATTCTGAAGAGCTGGCTAAATGTGCAACTATTTTGTAATCTTTGCAAAAAATCTTCTGTAATTAAACTGAAAATATGTTTTAACCAAGTTATTTTTTCTCAGTTGCCTAAAACTGTTATATACAATAATATCTCAGATATATCTGCTAACTTAAGTGAAAAAGAGCTAGAACCATCCCTATTATTCCCTGAAATTTTGTTATGATATATTTACTAAAAACATGAAACTAACAATGGGAAAGAATTAAGCATAAATTTGTAGTTCAGACTTTAATAAAAATATTTTATAAACTATTTAAAATGTTCCTAAGAATTATTTTTAGTTATATATTTTCTTACATTTTTTATATTTATATTAGATTGTAAAAACATTTGAATAGCTACACATAAAATATGTCAAAATATACATGTAATACAAATGTAGACATCTATGTATTTATGTTACATATATATATGTGCAAATATTTATAATTGTAGGATTGTGATGATGATGATGATGATGATGATGAATTCACTTTCCATCCCAATTACTTTTCCCCCTCCAGATCCCTTACTAAAAGTCTCTTATCCCATACCCCTTTCCCTTCTTCTCTGAGAGAGTGAGAATCCCCCCACTCTGGCATATGAAATCTCTGTAAGGCTAGGCAATTTTGCTTCCATTGAGAACAGACAAGAGAGTCAAGTTAGGGGAATGGATTCCACAGACAACAACATCTATAGGGGTAGCCTCTACCCCAGTTGTTCAGGACCCCCATGAAGACTGAGCTGCATATCTATTACATATGTGTGAGATAGAAGGCCCAGCCCATGTGTATTCTTTAGTTGTTGGTACTGTTTCTGAAAGACCCCAAGGGTCTAGGTTAGTTAATACTGTTGGTCTTCCTCTGAAGTTCCTATCCCCTTCAGGGTTCTTAATCCTATCCACAGAGCTTCCTTAAGAGTCCCAAGCTCCATTCAGTGTTTGGCTGTGGGTCTCTCCATCTGCTTCAGTCAACTGCTGGGTGGAGCTTCTCAGAGGATACCAATGCTAGTCTCCTACCTGCAAACATAATAGTATTAATAGTGTCAGAGATTAGTGCTTGCTCATGGGGTGGATCTCTAGGTGGGCTATTTCTTGATTGGCCATTCCCTCAGCCTCTGATCCAATACTATTCCCTGCATTTCTTGTAAGGGGGATGAAATTTTATGGTTGCATTGGTGTCCCTGTTGTCCCACTGTGGTTCCTACCTAGATATAGGAGGTAGCCTCTTTGGGTTCCATATCCCCACTGCTTTCAATCTCAGATAAGATCGCCCACATTGACCCTTGGAAGACTCCCATATGCCATCTTTGAAATGGTCTGAGATAAAATAGTCTCATATATAAATAATACAATCATAGGCAACTATGTCATGGAATATAATGGCCATTTGGTAATCTGTATATTTGGTATTTACATGTGTTATGTCAAAATAAGTGAGATTCTAAAAGTTAATTCTAGAAAAATCATATCACACCTCTATAAAAATTCTTAAAAACATTGTCATAGAGCATATGAATGTCTTTATGAATTTATTTGTAAAATCATCCAAGTATGTTTTCCAGATAAATTATGCACTTTTCCAAGTAAAATGAATAAATTATCAGTTTTTGAACTTCATATAATATCCAATGCTCAAAAAATTAAATGTGTCTTTCTTCAAAATTTATTTCCTATTAACTGTATATATGTCTAGGGAAGTTATCTATATTTTATATATGGAATTTACACTGGCTCTCTAAGTCAGTGTAAGCCTTCTGCATACGCAAAATAAAGTCTGTATTAGGCTTATGAGAAATATTATTCATAATGAAATACTGACATTACCTAATTTCTTATAACACACAACTGATAAATTTTATTATACCTTTCATATGGTATAATGTTATCTATTCATTGAAATTTCATATAATAAAATACATCATGATCTGAGAGTTGTTTACGGAAGAGGGTAGAGTGAAAAGTCAGGATTTAGAATAATATGCATCCAAAAGACATGGCACAGAAATAGTTACATATCAATGTAATATAAATGAGATTTATTTTAGTTAATATTAATCTTCAATGATTAGTAATATAATAAAAACTACAACTGACAACACTAAATTTAACCATATAATTATTGAAATTGTAATAAATTTTTGGAAACTTTGTAAATGTTTTTAAGCTAATTCTAAAATTTATGTAGATATGAATACCAGTTGAAAATAAGTAATAATTGTAGACAAGAAAAATAAGGTTTGATTGTTCACAACATATGGTTTCAAGACATACAGACATAGAGAAACCAGACACATTTCTCTTTTGCAATTCTTTATAGTTTATGGTTCTTGTAACTATATTTTTATCCCAAGGAAAATATGTCTTTTATATTTAGCTCTAGAAATTTACATGCTTTCATTTGGATCTGTATCAATGACATTTTTTACTGGTTATTTTATTTATTTACATTTGAAATATTATCCCCTTTCATGTTTTCCCTCCCTGGAAACCCCCTATCCCATCCCTCCTCCCCCTGCTTCTATGAGGGTGTTCCCCACTCACTTACCATCTCCTGCCTCCCCACCCTGACATTCTCCTACACTGGAGCATCAAGCTTTCACAGGTCCAAGGGTCTATTCTCCCATTGATTCCCCACAAGGCCATCTTCTGTTACATATGTGGCTGGAGCCATGTTCCATGTGTACTCTTTGGTTGGTGGTTTAGTCCCTGGGAGCTCTGGGGGGGCGAGGGGCTGGTAGCTTGATACTGTTGTTCTTCCAATGGGATTACAAACCCCTTCAGCTCCTTCAGTCCTTTTTCTAACTCCTCCATTGGGGACACTATGCTTAGTCCAATGATTGGCTGAGAGCATCTACCTCTGTATTATTCGGGATCTAGGAGTGCTTCTCAGGAGACAGCTATATCAGAGTCCTATCAGCAAAGACTTCTTTACATCAACAATAGTGTCTTCGTTTGGTGACTGTATATGGGATGAATAACCAGGTTTGCAGTCTCTGGATTGCCTTCCCTTCAGTCTCTGCTCCACACTTTGTCTTGATATTTCCTCCCATGAGTAGTTTGTTTTCCCTTCTAAGAAGGACTGAAGCATCCACACTTTGATCTTCCTTCTTCTTGAGCTTCAGTTATCTTGGGTATTCCAAGCTTTTGGGATAATATCCACTTACTAGTGACTGCATACCATGTGTGTTCTACTGGGACTGGGTTACCTCACTCAGGAAGATATTTCTAATTCCATCCATTTGCCAAGGAATTTCATGAAGTCATTATTTTTAATAGCTGAGAAGTATTTTATTGTGTAAATGTTTCACATTTTCTGTATCCATTCTTCTGTTAAAGGACATCTGGGTTATTTACAGCTTCTAGTTATTATTAATAAGGCTGCTGTGAACATAGTAGAGCATGTGGTCTTGTAATATGTTGGAGCATCCTTTGGGTATATACCCAGGAGTAGTACAGCTGGGTTCTGAGTTAGTACTATGTATAATTTTCTGAGGAACTGTCATACTGTAAATGGGATTTATTTTAAATTATCCATTAACTCTTTACTTAAATACAATAAGACTAGATTAATGAAAACTTGAAGATTTCATCAGTCTGAACAAATTAAACAGGACTCCGGCAAGATTAACCAACATACTTGATTTACATGAATAAATGTCCCATGCTCTTCCACTTGGTACCATTTTTTAAATAGGATACATTACAATTTCTCTCATTTTTCACATATTAGGTTTGACTCTTTAAATATGTATATGTTGTTTTAATTACCTATAACTATTAAGAAACTAATAAGAGACTATGGGGGGAGAGGATTCTTCAAAGAAAGAGAGATAGAATACAGTGATATAAAGGGAGAATGAGGAATAAAAATTAAATGGTAGATTGGAATATATATATATATATATATATATATATATATATATATATATATCCACTTTCGGGTTAGATTTCAGGCCTGCTGGATAAGATGCAACTCAAACATGGCCCTGGCATCATCAGTGAGACCATGACCACGAACCTGTGTTTAGACAGACCATATGGCCTAGGAGTGGAACAAGCACTCTTATTCTGCTAAATAAACATTATATTAAAACAAATATGAATGATATTTTTCCAATCAACTGGGGAAGGGTATGCTTTATTTGGCCACACAAAGGAATAACACAGTATAGAAAGTCAAAACTTGCCCCAGTAAGGAGATGTTCACCAACTAAGAGGATCTTAATAATAATGTGAGAGCTGAAGCAGAGAAGGGACAACATACAAGCTGTCAATTGGACTGACTCAATAGAAATGGGACAAACCACAACTGGAATGGAAAGATGCTCTATGTGGGATTATCAGAGAATAGTGATGAAAACCTTCACAGCTTCTTACAGGCTCATAGTTTTCAAAACCAATTTAATAAGGTTCCTTAAATGCTTTAACCTCCCTTTTAACCCACCACCCACCAGAAGCAGTGGAAAGGAAAGAATAATAGGGCAAAGGAGAATGTGAACCTGTTTAAAAATAGTTCTTTGGGGCCATTCCAATCTTATCTGTTAGGATATCTGCAGTTTTGTTCATGCAAATCAGCAGTCGTAGCTCCATCCACTCACAAACACCCTTTGTCAATCATCAATGGCAGTTCCACCCAGAAGGAACTCTAAGGTTCTACCAATCAGCCTAAATCTGTGGAAGTTGCAAGAAAATGGAGGAACACCATCAGATGGTCTTTGGTTCATTTCTCTTTGTGAGTATGAAGAATGTCCAGCAAATGAAGCAAGGCAAACCAATACCATAGTGTCGTGAGCCAAGACTAGCATCAGCAAAGCCCAGAGAAGACCAGCAAAGAGTGACAAGTTGAACCAATGCCACAGCATTATCCATTGTCTGTTGCATTATATTTATATTCTTCCCAAACATCAAGTATCTTCTCAAGTGTCCACCCTAGCAAAACATCACATTCCCCTTACCAGGCTCCTTCCAAAAAAATACCACTTGGTTGTTTTCTGCAAAACATCCTCCCATATATCTGCTTCACTGTAAAATCTTCTTATAAGACAGTTTCCATAAAAGCATGACTTGAAAGACTGACTCTCCAAAGAAAACAGAAATTTCTACCTCAGGTTCTTTGTGTATGTTGTTAGTAGAACCTCTCGTACATAGACAGAGATTAGTATGTAATCAGAGCATGAGCTCATTGGTGACATTATGAGGATTTACTTCTAAGAATTAAATAAGTGAATCAAATTGAGAAGTTCAGAAGAGAGTATGTGTTTTTCTGCTCTTTAGGCCAGCATCTGTACTGACCTTAGGGAAATAAGATTGTTACTCCTTAGAAGAAAACATGAATAATGCCTTGAGTTTCCTACAGAAAAAAGAAGCAGCCATTTTGCATCTATCTGAAGTTTGTAATGGGCACAATAGCTCTCAAACAGAGCTCATAATGTTCACACACACATTCACACATACAAACACACACACACACACACACACACAAACACACACACAGGAATGGGGGGTAGAGATAGAGAAAGGGAGAAAGGGAGAGAGAGGCAAAAAGGCAAAGATCTTTTCTTTAATGCTACTCTAGTCTAAGCAGCATGGTTCTATTAAAATGAAAACAATACGTTCTCATGAATTTAGTGATCGATGATGACAATTGGTGATTCCTCTTAAAGACTTTTTGTTAAATATGGAAAAATATCTATCAAGAGCCCAAAACTATAGAAAAAATATAAAACTACAATGTCTCATTGAAAAATTTGAGGACTGAATAGTTTACAATGTTGTTAAGACACTTTTTTTTTTTTTTTTTTAGATGACACAGGCTCAATTCCCAGCATCCACGTGGTGATTCACAATATCTCAAACTCTAGTCCCAGGGAATCCAAAAATCTTTTGCTAGCTTCCATGTATAATAGGTATGACATGGTTCATAGATATACATGCCGGTGAGGCACCAAAACCCATATATTAAAAATAATAATTATAAACAAAGTTTGAAGTGTTCCACTGGGATTCCTAATGTATTAGGTTCTCAAATACTATCTCCCTTCACACTAACCTGTCCCTTGCAAAATTTCAACTAAAATATCAATGCAATAATTTCCTTAAAGAAATTATATAAAGAGATCATCAGGAATAAACAGTATAATATACAATGTTTTAACTAACAGCTGATAATGATGTAATTGAGTTTCAGAACATTTAAACTGGATTTATTTGGAAGAACATGTAGTAATGATATAGAATTTTATTCATTTTTTAAATTATTTTTAAATTTATTATAATATAATTATATCATTTTTCCTTACCTCTTTCCAAACACTCCCATGTACATCCATTCTTTCTTTCTTTCTTTCAAATTCATGAGCTCTGTTTCATTAACGCAAACTGTCCATCCTGTGAAATGTTATTTGTTTTTTTGTGTCTAGAGCTCATTGTTTGGTATTGCAAATAGAATATTTTTTAAATTGCATTAAGTTTTTCTAACATCATAGTTTTGTGAACATTCACACACTATCCTTTTTTTTTCAACTTTTATTAGATATTTTCTTCATTTACATTTCAAGTGTTATCCAGAAAGTTCCCTATACCCTCCCCCCCTCCCGGCCCTGCTCCCCTACCCATCCGCTCCCACTTCTTGGCCCTTCGTTCTCCTGTATTGGGGCATATAAAGTCTGCATTACCGAGGGGCCTCTCTTCCCACTGATGGCCAACTAGGCCATCCTCTTCTATATATGCAGCTAGAGACATGAGCTCAGGGGGTACTAGTTAGTTCATGGTTATTCTTCCACCTATAGGGTTGAAGACCCCTTCAGCTCCTTGGGTACTTTCTCTAGCTCCTTCTTCCTTGGGAACCCTGTGTTCCATCTAATATCTGACTGTGAGGTTCCACCTCCATGTTTGCCAGGCATTGGTATATTTTCCCCCGAGACAGCTATATCCGGGCCCTTTCAGCACCATCTTTCTGGCATATGCTATAGTGTCTATGTTTGGTGGCTGATTGTGGGATGGATCCCTGGCAGCTGCAGTCGTTGGGTCCATCCTTTGGATTCAGCTTCACACATGATCTCTTTAACTCTTTCAATGTGTGCTTTGTTCTTAATTCTAGGAAGGGGTGACGTGTCCACATTTTGATCTTCCTTCTTCTTGAGTATCCTGTGTTTAGTAAATTGTATCTTGGGTAGTCTAGGTTTCTGGGCTAATATCCACATATCAGTGAGTACCATGTTATGTGAGTTCTTTTGTGAATGGGTTACTTCACTCAGGATGATGGCCTCCAGATCCATCCATTTGCCTAGGAATTTCATATATTTATTGTTTTTAATAGCTGAGTAGTACTCCATTGTGTAAATATACCAAATTTTTTGTATCCATTCCTCTGTTGAGGGACATCTGGGTTCTTTCCAGTTTCTGGCTATTATGAATAAGGCTACTATGAACATAGTGGAACATGTGTCCTTGTTACCAGATGGAACATCTTCTGGATATATGCCCAGCAGAGGTATTGCCGGGTCTTCCGGTAGTACTATGTCCAATTTTCTGAGGAACAGCCAGACTGATTTCCAGAGTAGTTGTATCAGCTTGCATTCCCACCAACAATGGAGGAGTGTTCCCCCTTTCTCCACATCCACGCCAGCATCTGTTGTCACCTGAATTTTTTATCTTAGCCATTCTTACTGGATTCACACACTATCCTAATGATCATTGTCTACTTGTTCCAAATAGTCAATCTGTGTTGTAAGAGACGAATACCTTGGTTTACACAACAGTGAGAGGATGAAAAAAGAAAACACCCAAGAACATGCACAATCCTAAGGCTTACACTGGCACATCTAGATGCATCTTGCCTTTCATGTACTCTTTTACTTCTTGTTACAGAGTCACAGCTCCCAAGTAAGTCAGCCCTTTTTCTTGGGAAAAGAGATATTCACCTCTAAATGTATTAATTCTATTAATTTCTTCATTCATGTCCATTGTTTTGGTATCCTCTTTTTAAATACATGCTTTCAACTAATCCTTAAAATCTTTTGTTTAATTTGTTTATTAAATATTAAATTTTTAATTTTAAATTATTTTTTTTTTATTTTTAAAAGTTGCTTGCTTCATAACTGAATGCAAAGATGATTCTCATGATGCTCTTAATCCCATCTCATCTTCATTAACTGCCCACATTAGTTTGCTTTATCCAGAAATAACTGGAAAAGAGAACAGTGGGGTTTATAGGGTAGACATTTCATATTTTGTCACTCTAACAGATTTTTGTTTCCAGTTCTTAAGAGAGCATCACTATTAACTTTTAAACAACATGATCTAGACTATTACTAAAATTCTAATAGTAAAGTCCTTCTTCCAATTTATATAACTTCAATATACATAAGATAAATACAATAGATGTTTTATGAATAAATTCTTGAAGTTCTCTTTATTCCTTTAACAGACATGCATATTTTCTTTTATATAAGACACTATATTTTCTGGAACACTGGGCCCCCAATGGTGAAGCTAGAGAAAGTACCCCAGGAGCTGAAGGGGTCTGCAACCTTAAAAGAGGAACAACAATATGAACTAACCAGAACCCCCAGAGCTCATGTCTCTAGCTCCATATGTAGCAGAAAATGGCCTAGTCGGCCATCATTGGGAAGAGAGGCCCCTTGGTATTGCAAACTTTATATGCCCCAATACAGGGGAACGCCAGGGCCAAGGAGTGGGAGCTGGTGGGTAGGGGAGCAGGGTGGAGGGAGGATATAGGGAACTTTTGTGATAGCATTTGAAATGTAAATTAAGAAAATATCTAAAAAACAAAAAAACAAAAAACAAAACAAAACAAACAAACAAAAAAGACACTATACCTTGCAAGATGTTACATTGTTCAATGTGCCATGATAAAATTTAAGAGCATTTTTTTGTGAGTGACTGTTCTCCTAGTCAAGGAACCACTACATTCTGAGACCTATAGCAAAAGATCACTCAGTTGGGATTGTTAACTGTTTTCACTCCCTTGTGGAAGACTGGGAGGACCTTCAGACCCACACTTGACTACCAGCTGTCTCCTACCATCTATTGTAATCAATTCTGACTTAATCACACATAGCCTGGGAGCAGGTTTAATATATGTAAACCAGAGATGACTGTGGGGAGGGAGCTCCAACTGTGTAACTACTGCTAAGTCCTCATGACTGCTAGATCAGGCTTTTCAGGTGCAGCCTCTAGAGGCAGGAACACCCTCACTGCGATGAGCAATCCATCATATCCCTAGATAAAGTAAATTTGTAAACTCATTGATTCACAACGGTATTTTGGCAGAATCCTCCTCTAATTTTCTTCTTGCTGTGATGTTAGTAGAACAGGTAGGCATTGCTGATGTCTTTCCTTGTGAAGGAATTTTAGTAACATAAGTGACAACTATAACTTGAAGAAATCATCAGAAATAGTCATATTCTAATTACAGAACTGCAAACTGTACAAAATGAACACGTTAGATTGACAATACCATATTCCCAAAACAGTTGTAATGTGTATGTTTATAACATTATATAATATATTATAATTATATATTAATTATAATATAATTACATTTGATATATATCATATCCAATATAAAGTAATATATTATAATTATACCATGATATTATATTACATATTATTGGGGCTAAAGATATTGCTCTAATTCTTGCTGGTTTTCTAACAGACCAGAGTTCAGTTCCTGGCAAACACATTGTGTGGCAAACAAATTACTGTAACTCCAGCTCATTCATTCAACACCTATCTAGCTTCTGCAGCTACAAGCGCACACATGACACTCAGACACATAAAGTACACATAAATAAAAGTAATAAAAATAGTTATAATTGCCTTCCTTCTATTTTATTGTATAAACATTTAAAATAATAGGAATAACATCAATATGTTGAGGTTAAAATCATCAACTATATTTACTGATCATGTATCTGAGGAAGAAAAAAAAAATAACACATTCCTCAAAGATCCTTGCTATTTTTTTTTGGGGGGGGGGTGTTAGTCCAGTGGTTTATAATTGTTTTCATGGGCTTTGTGGACAAATAAGCATTCATAAATGATACTTTCAATCACTATTCTGTTCTTAATAAATAAAAAATCCTAGTTTCTGAAATATCCAAAGAATGTGAAGCAAACTGATGGACACCGGAGTACACAGGGATAAAGTTCTTTTGATGTCTAACATCATGGAAAGTATATTCTTTTTTATGAGTTGCTTTGATAAAGAATTGAAAACTAGTAGCATTGAGAAATGTACTATCTCAAAGACTTAGAGGCTATCCACTGAGATCAAGGATTCAGCAGACTTACACTCTTCCTTAGGCCAGAAAAAGAGAAGTCTTCGGTGATGACTGCATGCTTTTTGAGGTTTGATGGTAATCTTCATTGTTCAGTTGCTTCAGCTTCATGACTATGGTTGCTTCCTTATTGTTCATATCATGCTTTCTTAGGTTACATCTGCAATTATGATCTCTGTTTTCATAGCAATATCAATCATACTGGATAAGAGGATTGTCATTCTCAACTATGGCCTTACCTTAAGTAATTAAACATGAAGAGACCCTGTTCCAAAAAATCAGATATTATTCTTAGCTACAAGAATTTCAGCACCTTAATTCTAAGGAACAAAACAAAACTTATACCAGTGAGCAAATAATTGCAATGATTTTCAATTTTTCTTAAATGAAAGTTTGTTGCATCTACTTATACTTAGGGATATCATTATAAACAATTAAAATTGTGTACTTTATGTCATAAACTAGGCTCTTTAAAATCTAAAGTCCTTTGTCAGGACTGTTCTCCATTAGAAATACAGGAATGTTGTTCCACCTATAGGTTTGCAGACCCACTTCAGCTCCAAAGGTACTTTCTCTATCTCCTCCATTGGAGGCCCTGTGTTCCATCCTATAGATGTCTGTGAGCATCCACTTCTGTATTTGCCAGGCACTGGCATAGCCTCCCACAAGACAGATATATCAGGGTCCTTTCAGCAAAATCTTGCTGGCATATGCAATAGTGTCTGGGTTTGTTGGCTGATTATGGGATGGATCCCCAGGTAGGGTAGTCTCTGGATGGTCCATCCTTTTGTCTTAGGTGCAAACTTATATGAAAAAAAAAAGAAATACGGTATGACCATCGCTGCTCTTGGAGAGAAGTGCAAGAGTGATTTCAGTGGTGATGATAAATGACTGCTCTTATGTCATCCTTGTTCTTGGATAAATAGGAATTGCTTCAATTTATAGAACTAAAATAAACATCACTTTTAAATGCAGCTATTAATTCAGCTTTTTAAATAGTTTCTCCTCATCTCCAGGACTTTATATCTAGTTTTCTATTCTTCATTGACAGTCTGACACTAGAAGAGATATTCAGCATGATTACTCTTAGATTTTTAAGATCATGTGATCAGCATTCAATAATCTGCAACCACATGTCTTCTCTTGCTTTTACAGATCTAGAATTAGTAGGTGGATATCTCTGGAACTCATTCTTCTGCCCCTCAATTGACTTTGTGTCTGAATAAATGCCCTCTCTACCACATATTAAGAATGAGGAAAAATCAATTTGCAGAGTGATAACTGAGGACTCTGAGAAACATATCCAGATATGCACCTTCAGAGCCATAAGGGTTTTCTTCTTAGAAAGAAGTCATTGCAAGTACAATTGAATTAAGAAAAGTTAGATGAAAAACCCAACTAGTATTATGTTTTCTTAGAAGGAGGCAGATGGATATCATGCATGCAGAAGATGTACAAGGTAGCACAGAGGTAGAGTTTGGATTGATATGGTCTAACACTGCTAGTTGTCAGCAAATCTATAGCCAAGAGGGAGCCCTTCTTCCTGTTTTATCATTCAGGTAGAATTTCCAATAATATATCATTTAAATTTGATTAAAATTATGTCATTTATATAATAAACTAAGGCACTTTAAAATCTTCTAAAATTCTTTGTCAGGACAGTTCTTCATTTGATATATCCCAATGCTTGTGCTTGATCTGTTGAACACAATTTTGGGTTTTTCTTTTGTCATAAACTTGAAGTAATTCTTTACAATAGTTCCATAAATAGAACGATGTTTGTCTTACATATTTTGCATTTTCATTTATTTCTGGGAGATTAAGAGAATTTGACACATCACTGAGAGTTGTAGCCAAAGCCACTCTTCAAATGAAACTTTTCAAATTGAGATGTGGATCACATTCTGAAAATTTAAAGAATAGACCCAGATATACACATGACAATAGATAAGTTTAATAAATTCTAGGCATGAATATTTAGACCTATCACCTTTCCTCCTAATTTAGAAAAATTCTGTAAGTGTAATTTTCTCCTGTACAAAGTTTAAGTATCTTTTATTGTGTGTGCTTTTTAAGTCTGACCTTGATGATACAAAAGATTTCTTTCATGCTTTTACTGTTAATCTTGGAGCTAATTTATGGTGGTGTACACATGAGCATATGTAATGTCTTATATCTAGTTCTATCACTTTCATTATTCATGGGGAAGACGAATTTGTGCTCAACAGAATATTTAGACATACCATTTATATAAAATTATTGAAAATAAAGCTTTTAGAACCAGAAACATAACTGCTACCTTACAGCAGAGTTAGTCAAATGACACACATAGGGCTGCCTGCCACTTCAAAGTATAGACAGAGAGATAGGAAAGAAAGAGATGCAGAGTGGTTTGTGTAGTAAAGGAAATGCAGAACTGGAGACAGGACAGTGGCTAGGAACAGCCTAATGTGAGACTGCTCCATGACGCCATGGTGATATTCAGGCCTCTGCTGCCATCCATAGATCTACCACTGCATGGGTCAGTGTTGATATTCATGGCTCATGTTACCACCCAAGACCATGTGGCTTTCTGTTGTTTGTGAGACCAAGTGTTGATATCGGAGGGTAGTGATACTAGCAAGTACATAGGTGCAGAGGAGAGCTGGTCATGTTCTTTGCCTATGTTAGAGATGGCCTAGGTGGTGTAGTAATACGTGAGCTAGCCCAGATGGGTAATGTGGGCACAGGAGAGCTGTCCCAACTCCTTGTCAGCGGCAGCACTCCAAAGAGCTTGTCCTGTTCTTTGCTTGGGCAGGGTAGCAGACGTGGTATGACCTCCCACCTGGGCAGTAGAAGAGAGCTGACCTAGGTGAGTTGCATACCAAAAAAGCTGGCTCCCTGATCAACTCAGTTACATCCCAGGCCCGGATCCAGGCTTTTGAGCTGGCCTACCACAACATCTAACACACCTATGAGCTACCAGAGTGCATAAAGGTGCAGGAACTGCACAATCAAAGCTGCAGAATCTCCATGGCTCAGAAGAGCAATGACAGGATGTTGCAGCGGATCCTTGATGAGTGTCTAGTATTAATGGTATGGCAGAAGTCAGAGGCCTCTAACCAGACCAATGACTTATTGCAGTGAATATTAGCAAGTAAAACTGTTTGGACAAAAGGGCATTCTATTTGACCGATCTGCGGTGCCATACCATAGAAAGATGGTTTTCTTTTATTTTTTGTTTAACTTTTATTGGTTCTTCATGAATTTCCCATCTTGCTTCTTATACCTCCATCCATTCATCTTCCCCTTCCCTTATATCTGCCGATCATACTGCATCCTTCCTTGGTGCTGGTGGCACACACACTGAGGTGGAGGAGGGAGGGAAGGAAATGAGCAGAACAAGGTTCAAAATGGGGAGTACACAGTGGTTCCTGCACTCCTCCCTGGGTGCCCAGGCACTGCTGTTATACTGCTGGGAGGGGAAGTCAGAAACCAAAGGACGGAGGTCTACCTTTTCCTTGGAATGTCTGCACCAGGTGGAGAAGGGAAGCAGAGGCCAGGCTGAGTAGAATCCTGTCTGGTTGTGAGTGAGTGTCAAGTGTCCAGGAGGGGCTGGAGAGGAGAAAGCCTTCTTGGGAGGCTTATGCAATAGCACCCAGTGAGGAGCAGTAGAAATCCCAACAACATAGAATATACCAAGCACACAAGTATTATCACTATAGATATTCTGAAAATCAAATTTCCATGAAGACCCAACACACAAACATCTGATTCTGCCTACTGTGCAGGATGACAGATAAAGAGAATATTTGATTAGGAATAAAACTCACATGGCAGAAAAAAAATACAAATTCTGGGATAAAATTAAAACTCACTCTCTCACTAAGAACACTGAAAAGGACAACTTGAATGGGAACAGGCCACAAACCAGATCAAAAAGATCCATTTTGTGTAGTGACATTCACCTGGTTTTCTATGGGAACATAAATTTGTTGATGACAATACATACTTTCAATAATTAAGAATTACAAATCAAAAGAAGGAAATTCAGATGGAGAAACATTTTAAACTATCAACCTCTAACCTCTTGAAATTTTTATTCAAAATGAATAAAAAATGAGTAAAAGACAAGATTAGTCAAAATATCACAAAAGGAAGTTAATTCCTCTTTTAGGAAGTCTCACTGTACGATAAGGGACAGAAATGACAATCACAAAGGGTATGGCTTTAAATTTGACAAGACACATTAGCTCTTCACAAGAAAGGGACTGACCCACTTAGAAGTTTTAGCAACTCAGGGTGAAGACAGCTCAATGTTGAAAATGCCTTTTTTCTCAATTACTTATACACTTGTAGTAATTATTTATATATATTTGAAAATAAATTAGAGTATGAAAATGATAAATAAAATACTATATACATATATATAGTTTCATATAAAATTATTATATATAGTAATTTAAGCTCGTGTATCTAGATGCATATGTAGCAGTAGATGGCCTAGTCGGCCATCACTGGTAAGAGAGGCCCCTTGGTCTTACAAACTTTATATGCCCCAGTACAGGAGAATGCCAGGGCCAAAAAGTGGGAGTGAGTGGGTAGGGGAGCAGGGCGGGGGGGGGTATAGGGAACTTTTGGGATAGCATTTGAAATGTAAATAAAGAAAATATCTAATTAAAAAATCAAATGCATATGATAAAAAGGATGAAAATAGCATTTCTATTATCCTGGTCTTTATAACATAATAAGACCAATTAAATCATATAACAAAAAATGAAAAGTTAGTGCTTGATTTAGACCATGGTATTTATAATATTTTCTCAGGCTTTTAATAAAAGCAAGCGTTAACCATATGACAATGCTATCATGCATTTGGCATTTAAATCAAGAACAAATGTCAGTTAATTATGGAAACTCTCTTGATTAGACATGATCCTGTGTATGTACACTGTTTTAAATTACAAGAGGGTACTGGCAGAGATCACCAATGGGACTTTTCTTCTAAAATGACTAAGTTCTCACAACTAAAACCCCAGACAGTTTTAAAAAGTTTCTAGTCCTGTTTTATATCACTAGTTTCGTTTATTTTTGGAGATTTCGAGAACACATACTGGTTACACTTGCCATTCATTAAGTCCCATAAGAAGGGTCATTAGCATCCCACAGATAATTCCTTGAGCATCTAGAGCCAAAATTCCAGACCAGCGTGCTTACCAAGTTCCATCTATAGGAGCATAATAACACCATGCCTTTCTCAGCAGGAATTCTAGTTTCTATTTTCTTTTGAGTATGTTACCTGGTTAAATATTCATCTGACTTGGTTTGGGAAACTGTTATCTATCCAAGTCACTTGGTTGCATTTCTCTGAAATGACATCTTTTCTAGGCACACCATAGAGGCCAAAATATTTTATCTCAATATGTCTGTATTTTATGGAGACAAAGTCTATTTGTAGTATTACAAATCTTTTTTCCACGCAGGTCTCCTTTAGCATGTTCTGGTCAATGTTGTTCCAGCAAATGTGTTCTGATTATTGATTTGTATTTTATAAATGTAATGCATAGTTTGGATTTGAAATTTTGATTTCAAAATAGATACATGAAAGGGATCACAATGAAAACTAAATATATATATTAATTTGATTTTTGCCACATATGAAATTGGTGTTCTTTATGTGTCTGAAAGATACTCATTGTCAATCCTAAAATGACATTCATTGTGGCTTTATTTGTTTTACTACTTTATTTGTTTTAGTTCTAGTACCTTTTTGGTACTAGATCTAGTACTAGTTTGGTACTAGTTTACTAGGATTACAGTAATTATAGGACACATCAAAAATTTGGTGCATTCCTCAGCTTCTTAAAACTGTTTCTCTAGACTGAAAGCTAGAGTGATACTTACTCCTTTGTGTACATGCCCTTACATGTGCACAGAATATGCGGACATTGAAAGAAGACTTGAGATCTTTTGAAACTGGATTTATAGGAGGTTATGAATCATGTAGTATGATGTTAGGGATTCAACTCAGAACATCTAGAAGACTAGCAAGTGTTCTTAATTACTATGTCATCTCTGCAGCCCAAGGGAACAGAGTTTAGACATCTAAAAGTATTAAAACAAAAGCATGTGTCCATAAGTCTATGAGAAGTTCATTAAATAATAAACTCTTATTCATGTAAACAAAGATTTGACCAAATGGTTTAGCACCTGGCTTTCACAGATGAAAAGACTTAATTTTACAGTAATGACAAATTATCTCAAAATTACATTGAAATTCAATGCAATCTAATTAAAACCATCTAAAACAATCTTTTTTTTTCACTTTTTACTAGATATTTTCTTCATTTACATTTCAAATGTTATCCCGAAAGTCCCCTATACCCTCTCCCACCCTGCTTCCCTACCCACCCACTCCCACTTCTCGACCCTGGCATTCCACTTAAAGATGCTTCTGAAATTTATAAATATATTAACTTAATAAAATGTTTGTCTCTTTTTCTTGAAAAAAATAAAAGGTAAGTTTTGGTTTAGCACACAGAAAGAATAACCATCATAGTAGGAGATTTTAACCTGTTAATATTTACTATTTTATTTTTAACTTATTCATTATCTGTTATAGAATTATGTATCATATTTCCATGTGTATCAATTAGTCAGTATTTTTCAATATCCTAAACCTCATCTTTACATTAAATAAACTTTGATTCATGTAAACAAAGATTTGAACAAATGGTTTAGCATCTTGCTTTCAATTTTTTATTATTACATATTTTATTATTAGCTCTTATATTAAATTTATAGGATAGAGCCTTACCTTGAAACAACAATTTGTCTGACTCCCTGTGCCTTTAATTACCAGAGCTGCTGAATGTATTTGGAGAAATATAAAAAGAATGTAAATTTCAATTCCCAAAGTGTAATCATTAACATTGACCCTACAGATAATAAAGGCATTATGACTCAAATGAGGTTTATTCTCTATTTCTTACCTCATTCCTATCTCTTCATCTACTGATAGCATCAATCTTCCCTTATTACTCCTTAGGGAAAGAAATAAAACCCTCAGATATAAACCATGTCAGTATTGGCCAACCACAACCATTTCTCAAAAAATTCTACTATGTATAATCCCATTACATATAAGAGTTTCATGGACCAGAACAGACAGAAAAGATGCCTGAATTTCAAACCTGTACAAAAGGGAACTGTATTCTCAAGGGAAAACCTCTATCCTTGTCAGTGTTAAAATCTTTCAGATGCAATCCTTGTGTGAGGTCAGGTCTTAAGTAAGTAAGGGCACTCAAGCAGAACTCCAAGCCTTGCAGGGATATGGGGAGAACAGTCAGCTATCTCTGCTGTGCGACCAAATAAAACTTGGGTAAAGGGGACAGAACATTAGATGGCTAGCTATGCAAACTATGATAGATCATCAAACAGATACAGATGCTAATGGTTATTCCTGGGGAAATACTATTAAAAATAGAATCTCCTGAGAGTCCATAAAACTTCTCAGCAAACACAAGAATGAAAATGTAGTATTGATATTTCAAATGGATTAAACATAATACACATATCTAGAAATCCTCTTAAAAAGAAAAGAAATGCAAGAAAAAAGAAACCTTACCCCTTTTCATAGACAGAGACAACCCACTATGCATCCTTCAGAGAAGCAAAGAATAATTCTGAAGGCAGGTGCCATTTGTCACACACAGTTTTTCATCCTAAGTACATTGCTGTTGGGAAGTCTTTTCTGTTCACAAATTGGCTTTAAATACTGCATAACTATATTTCTCCTGGTCGAGTTTGTAGCTTGGTTATACAGTGCTTGCATTGCACATTTGAAACCCTTGGTTTGATTCCCAGCACTACATAAACCCAGTAGGGAAGAGAAGGCTATAGTCACAGCACTTGGGTAATACTGAGTAGAGGGGAAAGGATCAGGAGGTAAAAATCCTTCCTACCTCCATAATGACTTCAAAATCAGCACGGAATAAATGAAATTTGGTCAAAAAGAAGTTTTTCTTATATTAACGTAACAGAAAGAGAGGATAGTTAAGAGATAAATGCATGTTACCACATATATTAATTTTTATTTTTTTGCAACCAAAATAACTAATAGAATCAACCTAAATATTTTTTCTCACAGTTTCAAAGTTTCAATCCATTGTGTAGTTCAAAGTTTACACCAGTGATTCAGTTCTGAGGAGCTGACACAAAGGCTAGTGTAATGGCATACCAAAAGCAGAGTGCAAGGCCAGAATTAGAAGTAATTATGAGAAAAGCCAATAGCTACTGATCTATTCTCTCATTTTCCTATAATAATGACAGGAAATGTAAGAAAAACTGAAAAGTGAGCTTCAGGGAACATTTAATAATCAAGTCATGAAATATGCTTTTTAAATGATGGTTTAATTTCATCAGATAGATCTTTCCTAGGCTCCTGAGTAAAATGTATCTGTATCTTACAAGTTATAGAAATTTATATAGGTATGCTTAATTTTCACATTTATTTCAAAGAGGAAGAAACAATTTACAAATGAAAAGCTCCTTTAGTAGACAAGATAAAGGGGTGGGACTCTGGAGGAGGAAGGAAGTACCAGAGAAGATATTCACTTCTTTAATTTCAGAAAGAAAACTCAAACTAGTTATAATTTGTATTTCACTTTGACTTGAGGTATACCTCTTTCTGTTACTATAAAATAATATCGCTCCAATTATTCATGTGTCTCCATACATCTTGGAAAACTACAGCAGTCTAAATGTGCAACAGATTCATAATAAAATGCAAAGCAAGGCAATCATTAGAATTGCACTAGGATAGATTTTAAAATGTATGATCTGGTGCTTTAGGGAAGAAAACTTCTGTATATCATAGTGATGAATGATTAGGGTAGATTCTTGATGAACAAAGTATAAGCAATTTTTCTTAGTGATACCTTAGTTTAACAAATAGTTGTTTTATTGTTTGCCTTTCTAAATGATTCATCAAATACTATTTTGTAGTTGCAAACTTCTACACAGTCTATCCTTTAAAAGGATTTTAACTATAAAGCCTGAAAATTGAAAGTGATAGGTGGTTTCATTGATAGTTTTCAAATGCCAGATAAGTTTTTCCTGATTTCTCAATTAATAAATGACAACACTCTTGCCTAACTAAAACCCTTTTGTAATCATTTCATCCTTCCAAATAGTATTTTTCAGGTACTAAATACAAAGATATTCACAGTCATTACCTACTTAAATATTATTTAGAGATATCTTTACACATGTACACATTTAATAACATGCAAGACCCAAAAGCAGGTATAATGCCTACAGACCTAGGGTGGGAGAGATGGCTCAGAATTTAAGAGTACTGGCTGCTTTTCCAAAGATCACAGACAGGTTCAATTCCCCCAAACCATGTGCTGTCTCAGAACCATTGACAATAGCATATTATATTTCCTTCTGGTGTCCAGATGTACATGCAGACAGATATTTTAAACTAATAATGATATTTATAATAATACATAAAACTAAAATTTTAAACATAAATCCTACAAACACCTCCTATCCTCATACAGATCACCACTCCTTCCTCATACACACCACACCCAATCTTCCTCTCACTCCCTCCTCCTCATACAGCCCACCGTCCTTTCCCTACATACCAGAAGCCCCTCAAATAATCTTCTAAACTTGGGATCTTGTTTTCATACAGTAGTTGACAGCATCAGTTTAAAAAATGTTGGCAAAAGTAGAGTTTGTTTTTTTTTTTTTTTAATGCACAGTAGCCAAAAGTTAATTCAAAATCAAATGTGAACTGAATCTGAGGTGTTTCTGGACAATATGCTCCATGTTGCAGCGCACGGAAATGCTGCACCGTTGACTCTGAGCCCAGCATGCACATTTTACATTGCACCTGCCAGCTAGCTGTGCTCTGCCAGTACATAATCCTTGAAACACCTGGGCTCAGATCTGTATATACAGCTCTCTGCTTTTAGAGAAGCCCAATTGTTCACAGCAAACAAACACCATGAAAAGCCTCCTATCATCATTATTCAGTGTAAATATCAAACTAGTGTGTCTCTGAATTGTATAGTGTTGAAATGTTTGATTTTTAAAATTTTATGTTTGACCTGCTGACTTGAGTTTCCTAAAAGCAAAATTGTTTGATACTATTGTAGAATTTCCAACAATTTGTGACTATTTCCTGAACAGACTTCTACCATTTCTACAATTCATTTATGTATTAGCATTGATAATTATAAGTTCAGAACTTTGATCTGCTCTTAAAAATGTCGAAGGTAGTCAATACTCTGCAGCTTCAAATGTTCAGACCAGATCTAATTATTCATGAAAAATGAAAAACACATAGTTTTCTGTTTTGTTTTGATTTGTTTTGTTTTGTTTTGTTTTTCAAGACAGGGTTTCTCTTTGTAGCCCTGGCTGTCCTGGAACTCACTCTGTAGACTAGGCTGGCCTTGAACTTAGAAATCTGCTTGTCTTTGCCTCCGAAGTGCTGGGGTTAATGGCATGCACCACCACTGCCTGGTTCAAAACACATAGATTTTAATATGCAAATTATTTTATCCTTAATAAATGGTTTATTGTGTAAATATAAAATAATTATTAAATGCATTTCTTTAAACTTCATTATCAATAAATATTTAATTTATATATCTACCTTATATATCTAAAAATCAGGAGATGAGCAAAAATTTCTGGAGTAAAATGGAATCAGTAGAAACTAGAAATTGCATAATGAGTTCAAGATTAAAGAGCAGAGAGTTCATGAACACAGGGCCCCCAATGAAGAAGCTAGAAAAAATACCCCAGGAGCTGAAGGGATCTGCAATCCTATAAAAGGAACAACAATATGAACTAACTAGAACCTCCAGAGCTCATGTCTCTAGCTGTATATGTAGCAGAAGATGGCCTAATTGTCCATCATTGGGAAGAGAAGCCCCTTGGTATTGCAAACATCATATGCCCCAATACAGAGAAACGCCAGGGCCAAGAAGTGGGAATGGGTGGGTAGGGGAGTTGGTGGCAGCAGGGTAGAGGGAAATTTTGGGAAAGCATTTGAAATGTAAATTACGAAAATATCTAATAAAAATATTAAACAGTTAAAAAAA
>LR749838.1:1459668-1522514 GCA_902729485.2 Mus minutoides
ACATGTGTTGTCAACTGAGATTTTGATCTTAGCTATTCTGACTGGTGTGAGGTGGAATTTAGACCCAAAAGAAAATTCATGGTATGTACTCAAAAATAAATGGATATGAGCCAAAAAAAAAAAAAAAAAAAGTACAGAATACCCAAGATACAGTCCACAGAACTCATAAAGGTCAACAAGCTGAAGTGGCCAAGTAAGGATGCCTCAGTCCCACATGGGAGAGAGAAGAAAGCAATCACAAGTGGGGAGAGAGAGAGGGACCTGGGAGGGCAAGTGAACAGTGGGGAAGAGGGGGATCTTATCTGGTATTGGGTGAGGAAAAAGGACGGAAGCCCTGAGGTCCAACAGAAAGAATGGAAACAGGCAGCCTCAGGAGGTAGGAGATTGGAGGGGCCTTCCAGAATGCACCAGAGACCTGGGAGGTGAGAGACTCTCAGGACTCAAAGGAAGGGACCGTAGATGAAATGCCAGATAGTAGGGAGCGCGAATTTATAGAGCCTACCTCCAGCAGGAAGACAGAACATCAAGTGAGGGATGGGGTTGCCATCCCACAGTCACAACTACGACCCATAATTGTTCCTGTCTGAAAGAATTACAGTGATGGAAATGGAGAGGAACCTGAGGAAAAGAAGGTCCAGTGACAAGCCCAGAGTGGGATCCAGCTTAAGGTGAGATCCCAAGGCCTGACACTATTACTGAGGCTATGAAATGCTCACTAAAAGGGCCCTATTGTGACTACCCTCCAAAAGCCCCAACAAGCAACTGAAAGAGTCAGATGCAGATATTTGCACCCAACCAATGGACAGAAGCTTCTGACCCCTGTGATTAAATTAGGGAAAAGCTGGAAGAAGCTGAGGAGGAGAGAGGCCCTGTAGGAGGACCAGCAGTCTCAATTAATCTGGAACCTGGAGATCTCTCAAAAACTGGACCACAAACCAGGCAACATAGAGCAGCTGATATTAGGCCCTCAACACATATCCAGCAGAGGAATGCAGGGTCTGATTTCAATCAGAGAAGATTCACTTAACCTTCAAAATACTGGAGGTCCCAGGGAGTTTAGATGTCTGGTGGAGTGTGGGTGGGGACATCCTTGTGGAGATAGTGGGGAAGGGAGAAGGTATGGGATCTGGAACAGTCAGGGTAGACTGGGAGGGGATTAAAATCTTGAGTGCAAATAAATAAATAAATAAATAAATAAGATTAAAAGAGAAAGATTACTGACTGCCCAACTGAGCTCCACCAGTTTTTTGAGACTCTGATTAAATCTTAATAACCACAATTGATAGCATGTAGAGTGTGGAGCAGTGATGCTCAATATTGCAGTTACCAGGAGAGCTTCAAATCAGCCCTACCAGGACAATCAAATCATATCGTTAGTTTAAAAGGGTTGTTATGCCCCAGTACAGGGGAACGCCAGGGCCAAGATGTGGGAGTGGGTGGGTAGGGGAGCAGGGCGGGGGATGGGGGAGGGTATAGTGGACTTTTGGAATAACATTTGAAATGTAAATGAAGAAAATATCTAATAAAATTTGGGGGAAAAAAAAAGGATTGTTATAGGTCACTATATGTCCTCCATAAAATACAAGCGTGAAGCTAAGGACATGTGAACTATGCTAGAATACCTTACCAATGTGACTCTAAATTTATCTTCTATGGGAATCACTGAATATGTGGAGAACACACAGATGTTTATAACTTACATATGTTGTGTAAGAATAATCAATCTCTAAGAGAGTTCACAGCAATGGTGCTGGTCTGGTCATTGTGTTCATGACCATATGACTTCTTGAGAGAAACCATCATGTCCAGCAGTTTTGTTTGCCATTAATATAAGATGCCATGATTACATAATACCTCCAAATTTCATTAAGTATTTGTTTTTATGATAGTGCCTATGCCATCTTTTTAAAAATGTTATACTCCTGTTATTTATTTTCATTTAAAACAACAGCAATAATAAGCACTGTAACTGTAAATTACTTTTGCTTCTCTTGAAAGAAGTATCTGTGTGTAGCTCATCAACTACATTGAAACAGAAGACACAGTGTTTAAGTAAATATCAATCTTTCATTCTCAAATAATCATCTAAAAGTGAATGCATGGTCTTTATAAGAATTATACAATCTTAAGCAGAAATTTTCAAGTGAAAAATAATTATAAGAAACTTGGAGATAAAGGGGTCATTTATCTATAGGGAAATGTAAGATGAAAATGACATATATGAAACAATATTGCATGTTAAAAACTTAATTAAAGTTCTAAAAATGACATTAAAATGTGCCAACTAAACAAAACATGACATTGGTTAGATATGAAGTACTTTTAATGAACTTGTTCATTAAAGACTCAAGCTACTATCTCTATATCCTGGGAATATTTTATTTGCAAATTAAAGAAGAAAATAGAGTGTGCTAGTTAATATAGAAGTTTATATGGCATAGAATGCAAAATATAATATATACATAAGAAGACAAATCTTATAAGATAAGAATAATGACCCAAGTGTTGCATGTCTATCTTAATGCAGAAATTTTCAAAATACAGTTATATTTCCAGGTCACTTTGCTGTGTTCAGCCATCAGGTTCTCACAGTTTAGGGGGAATGCTTTGAAATTGTCAGGAGATTTGAGTATTTTTCCATTTTAGTCCCAAAGACACCTTTAAGACACTGGTCATGGGAAAGTTGGTTTTCTTGGCTTTTGTAAAAGATGGAGGACATTCTATGAAATGTATCTCTGACATATACAAAACAAGCATATGTAAAACTTTCCTTACCCGTTATGTCTTACCATAAACAACCTATTGTATGATTTTCCCATTTGAGACAGAAGTTACTTTCTAGTAAATTAAGACCATCTGGAAGACCATCTTTCTTCAATGACCTCTTTTGACTTATCAATAAGTAACATAACAGGCACACTTTTCAGTGACTCTTTTGGTCTTAGACGGGGAAGGGGTTCTTACATCAATTCTTCAGCTTTCATTCTAAAATCTGAGGGGCTCTAAGAAGTAACAGAGGTAATGTAAATATTTGGGGAAACAGTGGGACTAACACCAAATATGTGGTTTAGAGGCTGTTGGCAGCTTGGAAAAAAACCAGGCATGCAGTACTCTGGGTTACAAACCTTAATCAATGGTATCTGATTGTGATTGAGCAAACACTCTGAACAAAGTAGCCCAGTTCTTAGATTCCAGTTCCTGTAACTTACTTTTAATTAATAATGCCAATTTTAAATAACATTCTCCACCTAACTTTGTGACAGAAAAATGTATAGATTGAAAGTAGAACACTATCATTTGCCTGGAAATGGTTTCTACTTCAGGTAAATCATCTGAGGCGTTTCCTGAAGTTCAGTTTCTTGGTCTCACCCCAACTCCTGAGTCAGAATTCCTTGATGTGAATCCTGAGAACTCACACCTGAAAGATAGCTTTCCCATAGATTAAGATATAAGTTTAATTCTCAACATTTATTCATCTTATCTAATTTTCACAGCATCTAGAATAGCTTGAAACAGTCGGGCCTCAGTGAAATCTTCCTAGTGAGGTGAAGTGCATATTTAATATTCTCACTTTATAGAGCCTGACCAATACAGATGTGTATGCTTGCAGCCAAACATCAGACTGAGCACAGGGTCCCCAATGGAGGAGTTAGGAGAAGGATTGAAGGAAGTGGTTTACAACCCAATAGGAAGAACAACAGTATCAAACAACCAGAGCCCCAGAGCTCCCAGGGACTAAACCACCAACCAAAGAGTACACATGGAGGAACCTTTGTATCCAGGCACATATGTATCAGAGGATGGCCTTATCTGGCATCAATGGGTGGGGAGCCCCTTGGTCCTGTTGAAGCTTAATGACCCAGCACAGGGGAAAGCTAGTGTGATGAGCGAGTATAAGTGGCAGGGTGACAGAATACTCTCATAGAAGCAGAGGGGAAGGGATATGAATAGAGGGTTTACAGAGGGGAAACTGTGAAGGAGAATAACATTTAAAATGTAAATAAATTAAATAACCTATTTAAAAGAAAAAAGAAAAACTGAGGAACTAATCATCCATAAAAAATTTTTTAAAGTGAGTATGTGTCAGATTCTACATAGATATCTCCATTCCTGTAACCCTTACTACTTCCAAGTATTTAAAATGTCATTCTAGTTTATATACCAACAGTTTGAAAATTATCCACATTAGCTAATATCTTGTAGTTTATTGACTTCTGTATTTAATATTAATTTTGTATTTGAAATATTATTTTCATTTTTCAAGATTTATTTTATGTGTGTGTGTTTATGTGTGTGTGTTTATGTGTGTGTGTATGTGTGTGTGTGTGTGTGTGTGTGTGTGTTTATGTGTGTGTGTGCCATTTATGTATGAAGCTTTTTGGAAAGGCCAGAAGAGCATGTGATCTCCAATGTAAATAGACGTACATATGATTGTGAGCTGCCTCCCATGTTAGAAAAACCTCACTTCCTCCTCAAAATAAGCACTCTTAACCACTGAGCCCTTTCCTCACGCCCCCCATTTAGACTTTTTTCATATCACTATAGTCACACAATACATTTGTGATGTGTTGCTTCACAAGAGATAGTATGTCTAGCAACCTGTGATCTCAGTCATGGAAGGGTATCTTGTCTAATAAATGAATCATAAACTGACAGGCAAGCCTTCAGAGTAAGGAAGCCCTGTACTCAAATCCTTAGGTGTAAGCAACGAATTTCATCTCGTAATAATCAGATCAAGATAAATCATATCACTTTCTATGACTGCTTCCAACCAACCTTGTTTCATTTTCTATTTGACAAAAAGAAATATGGAGTTATATTAATGTACAATATATTATTTTATAATATATAATATAAATATTATACTTATTTATATGAATCTTTTTTTATTATAATCTCTCATGCCTTAGATACTCAAAACTTCTCAGGAATTTCATGAAACTTAAAAAAATAGCCAGTGGTGATGTAAACATGGTTTTATGAAGATTCATAAGGAATCCTCTTTATGAAAAATATATGTATAAAACCAGTGAGATTGAATAAGACTTTCATTTTAATATCCATCGGCCTTAAACCCACATTGACATATATGTGTGTGTGTGTGTGTGTGTGTGTGTGTGTGTGTGTGTGTGTGTGTGTATTAGAAAAAATGGTAATAAATGGCTCTTCACATTTGGCTGGTCCCTTATACTTGAGGAGTACTTTCAATTACTTACAATTGTTTGGACACTTTGTGCCGGTAACTCTTATTTAGGAAAATGGAATAGCACCCAGGGATGTCAGGAACCTTGAATGTTGCCATGTGGTACTGACTGTTACTCAGATGGGGTAATGAATTACCTCTGTATCATGCAGGGCATGCAATGCTAGCTTTTCAAACTTCCTATTTTATTCTTGGCACTACTTTGTGTCGGGAGGATCACCACAATAAGAGCTGTTATTATGTAATTATAATCACATTTTTAATCAATCATGCTTGACAACAAAATCAAGGCACATTTAATACTTCTGAACACAAAACAATTGACTCTTAAGGGTTAGTGCTAGCATCTATCGTTCTTAATGACTTTAGAAAATAATATTTTGAAGTCATATTTGGAGCTCCTTGCTTTTAATCCCAATACTCAAGAGGTTTCAGCAGAAAGATCACGTGATTTCAGAAATGGCTGAGGTAATGTCAGGAGCTCACCCAATAGGTGTGGAATAAAAACTCTCTTGCCTCTACTTTACTCCACATAGTGAAGAAGAAATGTGAGGCTTTTCTATATGTAATAGCATCTGCATAATGAAAACCTGTTATTTAACTTCCAAAGGAAGGTATCTTTAAGCTATGTGACATAATTTTCTATATTGAATCTTATAAACTTTCTAGTATGTTGTAGCAATGCAAGATGAAATTCAAAACCACTTGCAATAATTATATCTCAAATTTTATAATGCACATGATTAAATGCAAATGAAACTTTTCTATTCAGTATTAACTCACCTCAAACCCTTACAGAGAAGGGTGATTGTTAGCAAAGAGCAAGGGATGAGTGAGAAGGGCAATGAGGTCAAGACAAAAATGTAAGGCAGAAATATGCTTACATCTACTGCACACATGCCTGAAAGTTCACTCAGGAATTCATGATTTTCTACATTAATATGTATTAATAAAACATGTTCCCACAGAAGCATCACTTGCTCCCCTGTCAATAATCAATAAAATACAGTTTTTGTTTGTTTGTTTATTTGATGATGTTGTTTCATTGGATATTTTATGTATTTACATTTCAAACGTTAACTCCTTTCCCAGTTTCCTTTCCAGAACCTCCTACCCCAACCCTCTCCCCCTGCTTCTATGAGGATGCTCCCTCTCCCACCTACACTCTCCCACCCCACCACACTGGCATTTCTCTACACTCAGGAATCAAGCCTTCACGGGATCAAGGGCCACTCCTCCTATTGATGTCACACAATGCCATCCTCTGTTACATATGTGATTGGAGCCATGAGTCCCTCCATATGTACTCTTTGGTTGGTGGTTTAGTCCCTGGGAGCTCTGGGTAGTCGGATTGGTTGATATTGTTGTTTTTCCTATGATGTTGCAAACCCTTCAGCTCCCTCAGTTCTTTCTCTAACTCCTCCACTGGCGATCCTGTGCTCAGTCCAATGGTTGGCTGTGAGCATCTGCCTCTGTATTTGTCTAGCTCTGGAAAAGCCTCTTAGGAGACAGCTATAACAGGCTCCTGTTAACAAGCACTTCTTGGCATCTGCCATAGTGTCTGGGTTTGATGACTGTAAGTGGGATGGATCCCCAGGTGGGGCAGTCTCTGGATGGCCTTCCTTTCAGTCTCTGCTCAACACTTCCCCACCCCACCCCCAGTATTTCCTTTAGACAGGAGCCTTTCTGGGTTAAAAACTTGGAGATGAGTGGGTGGCCCCATCTCCCAAACAGGGGCCTTGCCTAACCTATGGTTATGCTCTCTATAGATTCTCTCTTCCCTTTGTTGAGCATTTCAGCTGATCTCATCCCCTTTGTTTCCTGAGAGCATCTTGCTCTCCTGGCATTTGGGACTTGCTGGTGACTATCCCAAGTTCCCATCCCCTATTGCTACATACCTCTGTTCAAATTCCTGACCCTCTCTATATCATCTCCATCTCCTCCCATACCTTATACTGCCCCCCTTTCCCCTCTCACTCCTCTGTTCCTCCAAAATCCCTCAAAACCCTGTAACTCTAGTGAGTATTTTGTCCTCCCTTCTAAAAAGAACTGAAGCATCCAGATTAAAATACTGATTGAAAAACATTCTCTCTCTCTCTCTCTCTCTCTCTCTCTCTCTCTCTCTCTCTCTCTCTGTGCGTGTGTGTGTGTGTGTGTGTGTGTGTGTGTGTGTGTGTGTTTTAAGCCAAGTATGATATATGATAGCTTAATCCTACTTATCAACCTGGCATTATTTAGAACTAATCGAGAAGTTAAACAACTGACTTGTACCTAAGAGCCTTTCCAAAAACCAATAATTGCAATAGGACATCCCTTCCTATATGTTGGTGGCAACATTCCATAGGCTGAAATGCTGAATACAATCTAAAGGAGCAAACATTTATAACACTAGTATCTATCACTATACTTCCTCATTATGATGTGATGTTAACAGTTGCTTTAGGCTTTTGCTTACAAACATCTCCAACCATGATGAACTGACAGGCTATATAGAAAGAAAAATATGGGGGACATGAAAGTGAAGCCCTCTCTCCATAAGCTGGTTGAAGTCTTTTACAAGCGAAAATCAACAAGAATTTCAGCACAATTAACAACTGCTTAAGGCCAGGAGAATAGCCCAGGGTTAAAGAGAATTGCCATGCATTTAAGTGTATGACCATATCATCTGCAAATGGTGATATTTTGACTTATTCCTTTCCAATTTGTTTCCCTTTGACCTCATTTTGTTGCCTAATTGTTCTAGCTAGCACTTCAAATACTATATTGAATAGATAGGGACGGAGTGGACACCATTTTCTAGTCCCTGATTTTAGTGGGATTGCTTCAAGTTTCTTTCACTTAGTTTGATGTTAGCTACTGGTTTGCTGTATATTGTTTTTACTATGTTTAGGTACGGGACTTGAGTTCCTGATATTTTCAAGACTTTTAACATGAAGGGAGGCTGAATTTTATCAAGTGCTTTTTCAGCATCTAATGAAATGATCATGTGGCTTTTTTCTTTGAGTGGTTTTTTTTTTTTATGTAGAGGATTATGTTGATGGATTTCCATATATTGAACCATCCCTGCATGATTGGGATGAAGCCTCCTAGATTGTGGTGAATGAACATTTTGATGTGTTTTCGATTCAGTTGGCAAGAATTTTATTGAGTATTTTTGCATAGTTGTTCATAAGGGAGATTGGCCTGAAGTTCTCTTTCTTTGTTTGGTCTTTGTGTGGTTTAGGTATAAGCATAACTGTGGATTTATTGATTGAACTGGCTAGTGTTTTTTCTGTTTCTATTTTGTGGAATTGTTTGAGGAGTATTGGTATTAGGTCTTCTTTAAAGGTATTATAGAATTCTCCACTAAATCCATCTGTTCCTGGGCTTTTTTTTTTTTTTAACTTTTTTTTTTTTTTGGTTGGGAGATTATTAATAACTGCTTCTATTTCTTTAGGAGTTATGGGACTGTTTAGATGGTTAAACTGATCCTGTTTTACCTTTGCAACTGGTATGTGTCTAGAAAATTGTCCATTTCATCCAGATTTTTCAATTTAGTAGAGTATAAACTTTTGTAGTAGGATCTGATGATTTTTTGAACTTCCTCAGTTTCCATTGTTATGTCTCCCTTTTCATATCTGATTTTAATTCAGATATTGTCTATGTGCCCTCTGATTAGTCTGGCTAAAGGTTTATCTATCTTGTTGATTTTCTCAAAGAACCAGCTCCTGGTTTTGTTGATAATTTGTATATTTCTTTTTGTTTCTATTTGGTTGATTTTAGACCTGAATTTGATTATTTCCTGCCATCTACTCCTCTTGGGTTTATTTGCTTCTTTTTGTTTTAGAAATTTCAGGGGTGTTGTCAAGGTGTTAGTGTGAGCTCTCTCAAGTTTGTTTTTGGAGGAACTTAGAGCTATGTGGTTTCTTTTACCACTGCTTTCATTGTATTACATAAGTTTTGGTATGATGTGTCTTCGTTTTCATTAAATTCTAAAAAGTCTTTAATTTGTTTCTTTATTTTTTCCTTGAGCAATTTATCATTGAGTGTGGCATTGTTCATTTTCCAGGTGTATGTGTGTTTTCCATTGTTTTTGTTGAAATTTAAGACCAGCCTTAGTCAGTGGTGATCTGATAGGATGCATGGAATTATTTCAATCTTCTTATATCTGTTGAGGCCTGCGTTGTGACCAATTATATGGTCAGTTTTGGAGAAGGTACCATGAGGTGCTGAGAAGAAGGTATATTATTTTGTTTGAGGATGAAATGCTCTATAAATATCTGTTAAATCCATGTGGTTCATAACTTCTTAGTTTCACTGTGTCTCTGTTTAGTTTCTGCTTCTGTGATCTAAGAGTGGGATGATGAAGTCTCCCACTATTATTTTGTGTGGTACAATATGTGCTTTTAGCTCTAGTAAAGTTTCTTTTATAAATGTAGTTGCCTTTGCAATTGGAGCATAGATGTTCAGAATTGAGAGTTTATCTTGGTAGATTTTTCTTTGGCAAGTATGAAGTGACCTTCCTTATCTTTTTTGATAACTTTTGGTTGCAAGTCAATTTTATTCAATATTACAATGGCTACTACAACTTCTTTTCTTGGGACCATTTGCTTGGAAAATTGTTTTCCATCCATTTACTCTAACTTAGTATTTGTCTTTTACATTGAGGTGTGTTTTCTTTATATAGCAAAATGCTGGGTCCTGTTTACATAACCAGACTGTTAGTCTTTGACTTTTTTTTAAATTTTTTTGGAGAATTGAGTCCATTGACATTAAGAGATATTAAGGAAAATTGATTGTTGCTTCCTGTTATTTTTGTTAGTAGAGATGGAATTTTGTCTGTGTGGCTATCTTCTTTTGGGTTTATTCAAAGAAGATTGTTTTCTTTTTTTTCTAGTGGTTAGTTTTCCTCCTTGTGTTGGTGTTTTCCATCTATTAACCTTTGTAGGCCTGGATTTGTTGAAAGATATTGTGTAAATTTGGTTTTGCCATGGAATATCTTGGTTTCTCCATCCATGGTAATTGAGAGTTTTTGCTGGGTATAGTAGCCTGGGCTGGCATTTGTATTCTCTTGGGGTCTGTATGATAATTGTCCAGGATCTTCTGGATTTTTATAGTCTATGGTCAGAAGTCTGGTGTAATTCTGATAGATCTTCCTTGATCTTTTTTCCTACCACATTTAATATTGTTTTTGTTTAGTGAACTTGCTGTTTTGATTATTATGTGACAGGAGGAGTTTCTTTTCTGGTCCAATATATATGTATATGTGCATCTCTTTCTTTAGATTAGGAACATTTTCTTCTATAATTTTGTTAAAGATATTTACTGGCCCTTTAAGTTGGGAATCTTCATTTTCTTCTATACCTATTATCCTCAGGCTTGGTCTTCTCATTGTGTTCTGGATATCCTAAATGTTTTAGATTAGGAGCTTGTTGCATTTTGCATTTTCTTTGACTATTTTGTCAATGGTTTCTATGATATCTTCTGTACCTGAGAGTCTCTCTTCTATCTTTTGTATTCTGTTGGTGATGTTTGCATCTATGAATCCTGATCTCTTTCCTAGGTTTTCAATCTCTGGGGAACTCTCCTTTGTGATTTCTTTATTGTTTCTACTTCCATTTTTAGATCCTGGATGTTTTTGTTTAATTCTTTCACCTGTTTGGTTGTGGTTTCTTGTAATTATTTAAGGGATATTTGTGTTTTCTCTTTAAGGACTTCTACTTGTTTAACTGTATTTTTTTGTATTTCTTTAAGGGAGTTCTATATGTCCTTCTTAAAGTCCTCTATCAACATGAGAAGTGATTTAAATCTGAATCTTACTTCTCCAGTATAATCGGGTACCCAGGACTTGCTTTGTTGGGAGAAATGGGTTCTGATTATGCCATGCAACCTTGCTTTCTGTTGCTTATGTTCTTGTGCTTACCTCTCACCAACTGGTTATCTCTAGTGCTACCTGTACTTCTACTGTCTCTGACTAGAGCCTGTCCCTCCTGCTATCTTGCCTGTGTCAGAATTCCTCAGAGTCCAGCTGTCTTATGATCCCGCGATCCTGAGATCCTGGGTGTGCTAGCTCCTGATAGTAAGAACTGTCTCTGGGATCCTGAAATCCTAGTGTGTCCAAACACCTTTTATCTTGTGATCCTATGATCCTATGACCCTGGGTGTGTTAGAGCACCTCGAAGTCAAGCTTTCTCTGGATGTTATTGCAGAGCTAGTGCCCAATGTCTGCTCAGGGCACTGGTTCATACCTGAAGGAACCTATGCCACTGGCTAGGCAGGGGTTCCTGAGTCCCTAGGTCTCAGGGGGTTCCAGTTACTTCCAGTGTTGGGACAGGTATTGTGACCTCTTCACCTATAATCCTGGGCGTATTAGAGCTCCCATTGGTCCAGCTTTCTCTGGCTTTAGTTAGTTAGTTAGTTAGTTACTTAGTTAGTTAGTTTGTTCACAATTTGAAGCCAGACTTTGTAGATGACTTATATAAGAATCTAAGAAGAGAAGCATCACAAACAAGTTTGCAAGCTCTCTCTTCAGGCTATTTGATTAATAATAAACATCACAAGCTATCATACATAAATCTGTACATATGAGTCTTTACAGTCTTGGCTGAACAAATAATGCTAAAATCTTATATTTATTCTAACTCTGATTTCATTTGCTAGACCCAATTCCCTTTTGTCACTATGTCAATGTTCAGCATCTTTATCACAAGTGTTCACTCTAAATGTATAATATAGTCTTAAGACTTCAAATGGAGGTCTTAGGGGAAGGACTGAAGGAGCAGAAGGGGTTTGAAACCTCATAGGAAGAACAATAATATCAATCAACCAGAGTCCCCTGAGCTCTCAAGTACTAAACTACCAACCAAAGAGTACACATGAAGAGACCAATGGCTCCAGCTAAATATGTAGTAGAGGATTTCCTTATCTGGTGTCAATGGGAGGGAAGGCCTTGGGTCCTGTGGAGACTCAATGACCCAGTATAAGGGAATGCTAGGTCTGTGCCATGGAAGTGAGTGGGTGGGGAGCACCTTTATAGAAGAAGGGGGAAGGGATGGGATGTGGGGATGCAGAAGAGAAACCAAGAAGGGGGATAACATTTGAAATGTAAATAAATAAAATAACCAATAAAATTAAAAAAAAAAAACTCAGGCAAAAATATAGCTTAATGATTGCATTATAATTTAATATTGATGATTTTGTTTTGTTGAAAAATTAAGATTTTTGTGATCTTAACACATACTAAATGATTAAACATAAGAACAACAATTCAAAAGTCAAAACTAACTATAGCCTCATAATTTCTCCATTTATTTGGTGAAAATGAAGACATGTTCTTTAAAATGTGGATGGTTGAATGGATATTCCCTCTGTATTATTGATAATGAAAAACTCATTTTTAATCATGTAATTTTGTTATCACACAATAGTATTTATTCTGATTCAATTCACAAAATCATTTTCATGTAACTTTCTTAGGAGTTCTCTTTATTTTAAAATAAACATAATAATTAAAATGTTTCATCATGTATAGCAAAGCCATTTACAGACCCCAGCTTGTTTTCATTTTTCTAGTTGTTATTACAATGGTCATTTTCCAGGTATAAAATCAGCCCCTCAAGCCTGACCTAAGAGTACTCCAGGCTTTATTTAAAGATCAAAGAGAATTTGTGCTTTCAAGATGCTGCCATTGGTTGAATTCAAAACAGAAACATGCGCTCTACCCAAGATACTATCTGTCAGAAAGACAATATATTTTCAAATAATACTGTTTTCTTGGTCACAATGTTAAAGTTATAGATAACTTAGTAATCTTATTTTTATGACCTTGTCTATATAACATATTTATGTTATTTCTTTATTATAGGATATATAAATTATTTTATCAGAGTAGATAAACAAATGCATATAGTAAATTATTCATAGTTCTCTGGGATGCATTTTCTGTTTTACATCATCACTATTGTGTATCAACACAGCAATGTTAAATTTTCCCTTATTTCATACAGAAAACCCAGATTTTACCATTTTCTTTGAGCTTCTATATTAAAAAATAGGAAAGTTAAACTCTCAAAGTTTTAAAACCAGTTACTTCTGCCTTCTAGGACTCTACATAATTTGTAACTCTCTATCCAATATTTCCACTTAAGTATCAACTGGTAGAGCCAATTTCATGTACTGCAAAGGAAAGCTGTTTTGTTGTTGTTGTTGTTGTTGCTGTTTTTGTTTTGTTTTGTTTTGTTTTTTGCCCATTCCAGTCATTTGCAAGGATATCTTAAAGATATTCAAGCCTCAGATCTTGATTTCATCTTTCTGTTTTGACTTTTCACAGTGCATCTAATATATCCAATAAATCATGCTAATTTGGTTCAAAATAATTTGACTTTACCTAACAAAATCTACTGTCATGACTTTCGGACAACTATTAACACATTTCAATAATCATACTTTCTTCTCTGTGACCTCAGCACCAATGATGACTTAGACATACAGCCAACACCCCTAAATCTTTCAAGTTATTCCCATTAATTCAGAATGAAGCACAGTGCCTATATTAAGAATTTGAGGATGAGTGTGTACAAAGTATTATGTTTCAGTTCCAGCCATGCATCACTGTTCACTGAACTCAAGCCACGTGCCCTCTCTAAAATGACAAGGAATGGTCTTTCATCAATTCTGCTTACCAAGTCTTGACTATTTCTGGACCACTGTTATCCTTAGTTTATAGACAGTTTTCTAAGTGAGTAATATTCCCTCATTTAAGTAATCTCTGCCTGAATACTGCCTTCCTATAGGAACTTTGCAAGAGTTCCTTTCTAAAATACTGTGCTTATTATTTTGTATCTCCTTGTTCTGCTTTTATTTTACTCTTATACTAGTATCTATCTAAGGTCTGTTTAATTTGTTTCTTCTCTTTTTCTTACTGTCTCAAATGCTAGAAGAAAATTGGTAAGGCAGGAAGTTTAGTATCACATTTTTCTATCAACAACTCTAAGACTGGTAGACAGATTCTCCTGACACCTTGTCCAATAATCAATGGACTGAGAGAGAACTATAATTCATGGCATTGTACTTTTAATAGTTGGGTCAGTATTTTTTCTCTAACTACATACAACTTCTTCCTCACATCATAACTGAAATTTTCTTAGAACTGTGGGATTTTAGCCTGCTGTTGATGCCTGAACAAACAGTAAAACATTCACCATAAGATCACTTATTATTTAGCCCGTTCTAGTATTTTAACTTATGGTCCCCCCAAAAACTTATGGTTAAAAATCACCTGCTTATTTTTCTAAAACAAAACAAAAGTCCAGTGGTAGTAATGGGTTGTTATCTAAACCATGATTAAAATATATGTATACTGATGTTTTGTATATCTTGGCCCAGGAAGGGGCACTTTTTGGAGGTGTGACTTTGTTGGAACAAGTAGGTCACTGTGGGTGTAGAATTCATTTGAAGGCAGCTGGAAGAAGACTAGCTTCCAGGCAGCTAGGATGTCTCATAAATGCCCAAAAGAGACTGTTACCTGGTTAAGCCACATGAAGAACAATCTGAGCAAGCAGAGCAAGCTTAGAAAGGAAAAATACAAAATGTATGGTTCAGTTATTAACAGGGCATGACCAAGTAGAATGGGGCTGACTCCTATGTTCTAGGTAATAACAGAGTAAGAGAGTAGATCTTTGGGGTAAGATTCAACCAAGCTATGTTTATGTCCAAGGATAGTGGCACACACCTTTAATCTCAGGAGACAAAGCCAAGCAGAGTTCTGAGTTCAAGGCCAGCTTAGGACAGAGCAAGTTTTAAGTGAAGACGACTTAATTCCAGGTGTGATGGTACACAACTTTAATCCCAGGAAACAGAGTCTTGCAGAATTCTGTTTTCAAGGCCAATCTATAGAGCAATTTCCACAACAGTCAAGCTTAGACAGTGGGGGAGTTGAAAAACAGAAAGCTGGTAATAATGCAATAGAACAACGTGGGCCATGTTTTAGTCCCACCAAGCAGCAGAACTCAACAGATTTGACCATGTGGCTCTGACTTTAGAGTCAAGAATAGAGCCAGGCGTGATGGCGCATGCCTTTAATCCCAGCAGAGGCAGGCGGATTTCTGAGTTCGAGGCCAGCCTGGTCTACAAAGTGAGCTCCAGGACAGCCAGGGCTATACAGAGAAACACTGTCTCGAAAATTTAAAAAAAAAAAAAAGAATAGAATGTACTACTGGGACAATTGATGCTGGTTAGCTGGAGCTAAGAAATTAGCAGTGATTAAGGAGTTGGCCATCAGTAGGAGGATTGGTCCTTGGTCCTATGAAGGTTCTATGCCCAGTATAGGGGAATGCCAGGGCCAGGAAGCAGGAGTGGGTGGGTTTGGGAGCAGGATAGGGGGGAAAGGATAGGGGACTTTTGGAGGAGAAACTAAGAAAGGGAATAAATTTGAAATGTAAATAAAGAAAATATCTATTTTTTTAAAGAAGATACCAGCATCAATGAGGTGAAATATTCTGGGAAGTGTTTCCTAGGAAAGCAAGGAAGTTCTACTCCAGAGGTAGCCAAGGTTATACCTCTTGCTCCAGCTGAACTTGGTAATGTGTAAGAATCCTGAAAGTGGTACTAATTTTGAGGGCTAAAGGGGTCATGCAAGGAAGTTGAGCCTTGGTACCATGAAGAGAGCCTATGGGAGAGGTTATTGATGAAGCCTAGTTACTGCAGAAGACCCCAGAGTATTATAGATGCCAGCACCATAAGATGATCACAAAGAACACTATTAGTAGTGGAGAGGAGTCAACCAAATCATACAGTGCTACAGAGGGCAGAGCTTGAGATGTGAACTGAGACTTTCGGAGAAGCCAAAAAGATCATGGGTGGATCAAGACATTGGAACAAGAAGATGTAATGTTGAAGTTGCCTTGGAGACACCAAAATGTTAAAGATGCCAGAGCCATGGGATACTTGCTGAAGAAAGTTTCTAATAGTGAGTGGAACCAGCCCAGGAAAAAGAACTTTGTTATGGTCAACAAAGATGAAATTGGAGTGGAGATTTGACGACTGCTTTAACATCAGTAATGAAGGTACAGCGTTTGGAGATTGCCCAGCTGGTTACCTGTCTTGTTTTTCAGATTATAATTAAGTTATTGGATGAATCTCCAAAGAGACTTTAAACCTTTGACTTTAATATTATTGAGACTGCTATATACTATGAGGACTTAGGAAGTTGCACTTAATATATTTTTGTATTTAGCTGTGGATAGATAGGGCCCCCATATACTCTTGTGTTGGATCAAGCCTATGGGGGCCAGAGAGTGGAATATGATGATTTATATATGCTTGGACCAGGGAGTGGCACTATTAGGAGGTGTGGCCTTGTTTGAGTAGGTGTGTTACTGTGGGCATGTGATTTAAGACCCTCATCCTACCTGCCTAGAAGCCAGTCTTCTCCTACCTGCCTTAGTAACAAGATGTAGAATTCTCAGCTTCTACAGCTCCATATCTGCCTGGATGCTGCATTGCTCCTTCCTTGATTATAATGGACTGAACCTCTGAACCTATGAGCCAGCGCTAATTGAATGTACTTTATAAAAGCTGCCTTGGTCATAGTATGGGCTTGCAGTTGTAAAACCCTTATACATACAATAGATGTAATAGTATATGTGTAATTTATATAACATATATATATATATATATATATATATATATATATATATATATATATAATTAATATAATATAATATATAATTGATATTTAAATAAATATAGTTAATATATAGTTACAATGCTTCTATTGTTCTAGAATGAAGAATTTACGGTCTGAAAATGTGTGAGTCAAAAATGCTCTTATTGTTGAATTGAGAACCCTGAGGAAAGAGGTATTATATTATTATATAAAATGGGTGGGTAGGTCACTCTGTGTGTGTGTGTGTGTGTGTGTGTGTGTGTGTGTGTGTGTGTGTGTGCCTATGCTTCAGAGGCTAGGAACTGGTAAGGTCTTACTCCAGAAAACTGAATGCCTCAACCCATTTCAAGTTAATACTCAAGGTTTGGGGCTTCCAGGAAAATCCCGGTTTTTCAGTCCACATTGAAAGGCCCAGGAAACTCATTTCTGATATCATGGAAGAACAGTAGTAACACAGACAATGGGATAGACAAATTTATCAGCAAAACCCTAAGATAGACCAGGAAGCAGCAATGTTTGTTGCCTAGACATCTTTATAGCTGGGTCTATATGTTGGTTTAATTTCTCTGGGAGTTTTCCTAAATTTTGAATATGAGGTATTTCAAACAAAATATGAAAAACTTACTTAAAATATGTGTAACAATATGAAGAAATCCAAAAATGTCAAAAAAGATTCTTTCATTTTTGATAATCACCCCAATACTCCCTCAGTCCCTTTGAAAACTTTTTCTCATCTACAGTGATGGTACCACACCTGGACCTGTGATTTTTTTTTTCAGTGTTAGAGCTAAACTTCAGTCAGCATAATTAAAGGATGGCCACAGGCCTTCAAGGCCTTCAAGGCCTTCAAACTGCTCTGTGTGTTGGTCTGTCAAAAACCAGGCTTTTCTAAACTGCTTGATTTTGTTGATGTGTCCATTCAGTGTTTGCCAAATGCCACTCATTTCCCTCAAATGGAAGTCAGGTTAATATGTTCAATATGTAGATATATAGGAATAGGTATGTTCCTTTGAATTATTATTTATGTGTTTGTGCATAATTATTAATTTACAATTGCTTATAGCTCTCACTAGATTCCTTTTCTTTGTTTATATCTATGATTTAAAAAAATCTGATTCTTGCTCTTTATTCTATATGACCACTGCATTTTACACATTATTTAGCTGTTGACATTTAGCATTCCAATATATCTAGAAGATAAAGCAATGCTTTAAGGAGTGATTTCTTTCATGATTTTTTAAAGGACACACACACACACACACACACACACACACACACACACTAATGTTTGACCATAAAAGAAGAAGTATGATTTCTGTTTAGGAAACATATGTGGTATTTTATTATGTTCTTATAAAGTTACCTATGTTAATACAATATGACGCCTTTAATCCCAGCATTCGGGAGGCAGAGGCAGGTGGATTTCTGAGTTCGAGGCCAGCCTGGTCTACAAAGTGAGTTCCAGGACAGCCAGGGCTACACAGAGAAACCCTGTCTCAAAAAAACCAAAAAAACAAAAAAACAAAAAAAAAAAAAAAAAAAAAAAAAAAAAAAAAAAGAAGGAATTCCTCTTGTGATACTGTATTAGTCAGGGATCACTACAGTAACTGATTTTGTAGAATGAATCTCTCTCTCTCTGTGTATAAATAGATATATAGATAGATAGATATAGATATAGATATGGATATGGATAAGGATAGGGATAGGGATAGGGATAGAGGTAGAGGTAGAGGTAGAGGTAGAGGTAGAGGTAGAGGTAGAGGTAGAGGTAGAGATAGAGATAGAGATAGAGATAGAGATAGAGATAGAGATAGAGATAGAGATAGATATAGATATAGATATATTTTTACTGGCTAGTTTTGTGTATCAACTTGACACAGGCTGGAGTTATCACACAGAAAGTAGCTTCAGTTGGGGAAATGCCTCCATGAGATCCAGCTGTGGGGCATTTTCTCAATTAGTGATCAAGGGGGAGAGGCCCCTTGTGAGTGGGACCATCTCTGGGCTGGTAGTCTTGGGTTCTATAAGAGAGCAGGCTGAGCAAGCCAGGGGGAGCAAGCCAGTAAGGAACATCCCTCCATGGCTTCTACATCAGCATCTGCTTCCTGACCTGCTTGAGTTCCAGTCCTGACTTCCTTCAGTGATGAACAGCAATGTGGAAGTGTAAGCCAAATAAACCCCTTCCTCCCCAACTTGCTTCTTGGTCATGATGTTTTTGCAGGAATAGAAACCCTGACTAAGACTTATATGTATTTATGTGTACATATGAATGTATGCAGGTATGTATGCAAGTATGAATGTATATAATGTGATTATTTTATAATGACTAACAGGTTGCAGTACAGCTAGTCTAAGAATGACTTGTTGTGTGTTTGTGTACAGACGTCCAAGAATCTAATAGTTGCTCAGTCTACAAGGTTAGATGTCTCATCTGGTCTTCAAAACATTCTGAAACCTTCAAGAAGTAGGCTCTAATGCCAGTGAAGGAATGGATGTATTAGTTAGGTGAGAGAAAGCAGACAAAAAGCAAAACTTTCCTACACATGCGTGCGCGCACACACACACACACACACACACACACACACACACGCGCACACATATTCATGTTAATATATTCATATATATATATATATATATATATATATATATATATATATATATATATATATATATATATATATATTCCAGAAAAAGCTATGGTCCATATTAAATCTGCATCTTCCTTATCTGCATCTTCCTTTTAATCCAGGACAATCAGTTTTGGATTAAAGTCAGTTGTCTTCCTGCCACAAGATCTAGATCAGTAAGGCCCAATAGTATGCTAAGAGCTAGCTTTCTTTCTTTCTTTCTTTCTTTCTTTCTTTCTTTCTTTCTTTCTTCCTTCCTTCCTTCCTTCCTTCCTTATTTATTTATTTTACACTCCATATATTATTCCTCTCCTCATTCACCCTTCCACTGCTCCCCATCCCATACCTCCTCCCCACACCCCTGTCTCCATGTGGATGTCCCCACGCCCCACCCCACCTGACCTCTAAATTCCCTGGGGCATTCCATCTCTTGAGAGTTAGGTGCATCATATCTGAATGAACACAGACCTGGAAATCCTCTATTGTATGTGTTTCGGGGGCCACATATCAGCTGGTATATGCTGTCTGTTTGGTGGTCCAGTGTGTTAGAGAGATGTTGGGGGCCCAGACTAATTAAGACTGCTGGTCCTCCTACAGAATCTCCCTTCTCCTCAGCTTCTTTCAGCTTCCCCAATTCAACAACAGGGGTCAGCTACTTCTGTCCATTGGTTGGGTGCAAATAACGGCATCTGACTCTTCCAGCTGCTTGCTGGGTTTTTTGGAGGGCAGTCATAATAGGTCCATTTTTGTGACCACTACATATCCTCAGTAATAGTGTCAGGCCTTGGGACCTCCCCTTGAGCTGGATCCCACTTTGGGCCTGTTGCTGGACCTTTTTTCCTCAGGCTCCTCTCCATTTCCACCCATGTAATTCTTTCAGACAGGAACAATTATGGGTCAGAGATGTGACTGTGGAATGGCAACCCCATCCCTCACTTGATGTCCTGTCTTCCTACTGGAAGTGGGCTCTACAAGTTTCCTCTCTCTACTGTTGGACATTTCATCTAAGATCCCTCCCTTTGTGTTCTTAGAGTCTCACACCTCCTAGGTCTCTTGTACATTCAGGAGAGTTCTCTCAACCTCCTATTTCCTGAGGGTGTTCGTTTCCGTTTTTTCTGCTTGTCCCTCAGGGCTTCAGTCCTTTCCTCTCACCCAATACCAGATCAGGTTCCCCTCTTCCCCCAACTCCTATCCCACCCCAATCCACTTTCCTTCCCAGGTCCCTCCCTCCTTCCCTACTTGTGGTTGCTTTCTTCTCTCTTCCAAGTGGAACTGAGGTATCCTTCCTCGCTTGAGTACTTCAACTTGTTGACCATTTTGATTTCTGTGGACTGTATCTTGAGTATCCTGTACCTTTGTTTGTTTGTATGTTTGTTTGTTTTTGGCTAATAACTACTTATTAGTGAGTACATACCACGCACAACCTTTTGGGCTTGAGTTACCTCACTCAGGATGATAGTTTCTAGTTCCATTCATTTGCCTGCAAAACTCAAGATGTCCTCTTTCTTATTAGCTGAGTAGTATTCCCTTGTGTAAATGAACCATATTTTCTCTATCCATTCTTCTGCAGTGGGGCATCTAGGTTGTCTCCAGCTTCTGGCTATCACAAATAGTGTTAGCCAGAACTACAGGCTAACATTATTAGCCAGGGGTTTTACCAGTTTGCAATCACACCAGCAATAGATGAGTGTTCTTCTTTCTCCACATCCTCCCCAATATGTGTTGTCACCTGAGGTTTTGATCTGAGACATTCTGATTGGTGTGAGGTGGAATCTCAGGGTCATTTTGATTTGTTTTTCTCTGATCACTAAAAACTTTGAACATTTCTTTAAGTGCTTCTCAGCCATGCGATATTTCTCAGTTGTGAATTCTTGGTTTAGTTCTATACCCCATTTTTTTTATTGGGTTGTTTGATTTTTTTGGTGATTAACTTCTTGAGTTTGTTATATATTTTGAATATTATCCCTCTATTGGATATGGGTTAGTGAAGATTTCTTTCCTATCTGTAGGTGGTCAATTTGGCTTATTGACTATGTATTTTGCCTTATAGAAGTTTTCAAGTTTTATGAGGTCCCATTTATCAATTCCTGATCTTACTTAGCAAATGAGCCATTAGAGTTCTCTTTAGGGAATTTCCCCATGTGTCAATGAGTTCAAGGTTCTTTCCCACTTTCTCTTCTATTAGAGTCAGTGTATCTGGTTTTATGTTGAGGTCCTTGATCTACTTGGGCTTGAGCTTTGTACAAGGTGACAAATATGGGTCTATTTTCATTCTTCTACATACGTCCAGCCAGTTAGTCCCACACCATTTTTTGAAGAGCTGTCAAAGGGAATATAATTGTCTGCAGATATTGGCAGAGTGTTGGTCCAAAATCCCAAAGGTATCTTTGGAATTTACCTATAGGGGCCTGCAGAAGGGTCCAAATGACATACCTGTCTGTCATTGATACCACAAATATCATCATGTCTTTTGGATCATATGATCCAAGGGGTAGAAAGGACTGCACAGCAGCCTGGACCTATTAAAGAATCTTCTTTGGTTCCAGGCTCTATACAAAGCTAGCAGCTTTCCTAGTATTTGGTATATGGTCCAGCATATCACACCCAAGTGAGGAACTGCTTGTATCCAGAATTCAAACAGGCCCACTAAACCTTGTGCTTCTTTTTAGTGGTGAGAGGGAATGTGTGCAACAAATTATCCTTCACCTTAAAAGGAATATCACTGTACGCCTACACCACCCAACTCCTCTAAGAATTTCACTCTAGCTCAGTGGAATTCAAAACACTCAACTGGCACCCAAAATCACATTAATTTACATGTCCATCCACATTTACCCATCCCCCACTATACTTGCAGTTAAATAAAACTAGGTACTTCTGTCAAAAACTAGAATACTAGTGCTTAATGCAAGTGTAATGAATTGTCATGCTTTATAACACAGTTAAAAATAAGCAGTGATTAGATTAATGGTGTTGATTTAATTTTTTCTAGTTCATACAGAGAATGGGGATGGTGGGGGAGTAAGGTGAGGGTGGATGGGTGGTTGAAGGGAGTAGATGGATGGGTGAGGAGGTTGGGTGTGGGGGCACTCTCTCAAAGGCAAAGAGGAGAGAGGATAGTGTGAAGAACTCTGGAAGGGACACCGGGAAAAGGGACAACATTTGGAATGTAAATACGTTAACTAATTTAATAAAATAAAATTTTAAAGTAAAATTTTTAAGTTGAAAAAAATTCTAAAACTATACCTAAATGCTAAAAAAAATGAACATATGAATAAAGAAGATAAACAAACCATATAAATGCAAACATGTCTAGATCATATTTGGAAATAGAACTGCAAATAAGCTAGCCTAGAAGCCCACTCACGGCCTCTGTTTGAACTGGCCTGTCTCAGTTTGGGTTTTATTGCTCAAAGAGACACCCTAACCACAACAAGTCTTATAAAAGAAAGCATTTAACTGGAGACGGTTTACAGCTTCAGAGGTTTAGTTCATTATCACTATGGAAGAAGAAAGGCAGTACAGGTGAACATGGTGCTGGAGTTGAGAGTTCTCCTTCTTGATCTATAAGCAGCAAGAAGAAGCTGTGTCACTCTGGCCAGACCACAAGACCTGTCCCCAGTTACAAATTTACTCTGACAAGGCCATACCTACTCCAAAAAGGCCATACCTCTCAGTAGTGCCACGGCTTATGTGTCAAGCATTCACACATACGAGTCTATGAGGGCCATTCTGGAAGATTCAGGTCTGTCCATCAACAATCAACACTTCACTTTGACAATAGGCCCTCAATTTCCATGCCTTTCATATCTGAGTATTAAATATAAATATAAATATAAATATAAATATATATGTAATTACTGGGCATATCTATTTTATCATTATTCTTGATTATATCACTTTTATGTATTCATTTTAATCTCTCTCTCTCTCTCTCTCTCTCTCTCTCTCTCTCTCTCTCTCTCTCTATTTTTTAATGAATGCACTGTAGCTGTATTCAGACATACCAGAATTAGATATTGGGTCCCATTGAAGATAGTTATGAGCCACCATGTGCTTGTTTGGTTGTTTGGAATTGAACTCAGCACCTCTAGAAGAGCAGTCAGTGTTCTTAACTGCTGAGCCATCTCTCAACAACCATATCATTATTCTTATATGATTAAAATTAAAAAAAAAACTTGTAACAGTTACTTTGTATAAGATTTCACATACTTGTGAAAGATGATAGAATACAAAGTATATATATATATATATATATATATATATATATATATATATATATATATATATCTTATAAGCAGATGCCACACAATTCTATGTAAGTATTTAACACTGTATATTTTGGCATCTGCAAGACTCTATGCTAAAAGCCTCCTGTTAAGAGTTTAGCAGAAGCGTTAACTGTATTTTTTCTAAGAAAAATTTTCACTGTTGTTTTTATATTTGAGTCTCTTCAAAGTGCAAATTATGGTGGATGACTTCCTTGCTATATAGTATGTTTGAATAAGTAAGCCTTCATTTATTGACATTTTATGGACATCACTGATTTCCACATTTACATTAGTCACTTAAACTTTAAAGAACACACTTCACTTACATCATTTTGTACATGTATGAGACACTTTAACGTAATTTCTCTTGTGGATTTTACATCTGCATAATTTATTATAGAATATCTTTCTTAATGGAAAGTGAAGCATCTGCCCCTATAATACAGGCTACCTAGAAAATGGATGGGCTTATCCATTAACTTTATATTCAAAATAAGATAGGCGTACTTCACATAAATGACTACTAAACTTCATTTCATTGGGAACCTAAGGGTTCATAAATGTTTCATTATTTTAGCCACTGTTTCTTTTTTCTTTTTTGGTTTTTCAAGACAGAGTTTCTCTGTATAGCCCTGGCTGTCCTGGAACTCACTTTATAGACCAGGCTTAGCTATTGTTTCTTTAGGTATCATGTCTGTTGAGATTAATTCATGATATGAAATGACTGTAGTCTAAAATCTGGAAAATAACCAGTAAGTGCACTGGACATGCCTGTAAACTCAGCATTTGGGTAGAAATACAAGGATCAAAATTCAAAGTCAACTTTGGCATACATATCGACTTATAGGCAAGTGTAGACTATAAAATCTGTGCTTCAATATAAGTAAAAGCAAATAAATTATAAAAATAAAAAAGCACAAGTCTAGTGAATTTTGACCTCCAGGTAAGAATATTTGTATCTCTAAAACAGTTCCAGGTGATTTTAGTTACCACTATATTTCTGTGAAGAGACAACAGGACCAAGGCAAATTATAGAAGAAAGAATCTATTGGGAGACTTCAGGGTCAATGATCAGGCCACGGAGATCCTGGAAGGAATCACAGCAGCAGACAGGTAGGCATGTTCTAGAGCGGTAGCTGAGAATTTATATCCTTGATGCATAAAGCAGAGAGAGAGCCACTGGGGACGGTCAAATTCACTTGAAACCTCATTGCCCACCTCTATTGACAAACCTATAACAAGTTTATACTTTACAATTATTCCCAAACAGTTTAACCAAATGGAACAAACACTCAATTCTTTGAACTTATGTGGAACTTTCACATTGAAATCCCCACACAATACAGAACTTGGAGAAAAACCATATTTACAAAGCTTGTATGACCACTAGGCTACAGAAATCTTGCCAGTGTGAGATGTAGCTCCCAGTCCTACTCTTTGGCTCCCTATTTCCAGTTACTTTTATATCAATATGATTTGATTGGTCATAATTATTATAGGTTTTTTGTGGGGTTTATTTGTTTTTTGTTTTTTTTTTGTTTGTTTGTTTGTTTTTCAAGACAGGGTTTCTCTGTATAGCCCTGGCTGTTCCTGGAACTCACTCTGTAGACCAGGCTAGCCTCAAACTAAGAAATCCACCTGCCTTGTGGATTTAATCCATTTAATCAAATGCTGGGATTAAAGGCATGTGCCACCATGCCCAGCTCTATTATAGCTTTTCTTAACTATATACTCTCTCCTTTGTTACAATCAATTGGGAAAAGCTTAAATATATTCATAGTAGATGTTTAACAATAAATCAATGTCAATCAATCACTACTTATTATTCATATTCTATTCTAATAATTCAGGTAGTATACTAATATTTTACTATAGTTCTTGAAGTAATATTGTTTATAACACATATGCTAAGAATTTTCTATCCCAATTTATTCACCCTTCTACATACTATTTTTAGCTGGTGATCATATTTTATATTATATTGAGCAAATGAAAGATACAAGAATATGCTTTCATGATTATATAATAAAATCTGCAAATCAACTCTGTTTGAAATATTTCTTCTTTAAAAGAAACAGAATAAATTGTTTTCAGTCCCTGCTCATGGCATTAAAAATCCTGAGATGAATTTAGTTATATCTCAGAACTTTTAAGCCCTTTATTATCCCTGTTCTATTCTGTATCACTAATCTCTCACTGAATCAGTCTCATGTGCATACATAAAGTGATTTTTCTTAATTACAGACTTACGAAAACACTCACACACACTCATAAAACAATTTATAGAATTAACACTTCAAAACTATGAAATCCTTTAATGTATTAATTGACATAAAGTATTATTTTTTTATTACCATATAAAGATTGAAGTAACAAAACTGGAGATTTCAAAAGGAACTAGTTAAGAATAGTATGTACATTAGCCTTCTTATTAAGTATAATATATATTTAATTATGTGTTATATGATTAAATGACTGACAAATTCTACATAGGACCATATAGTTCCATAGTTATTAATTCATATGTATGTCTTTTCTTCTCTCTTTGCATATTTGTGTGTGGAACTAAGGACAATTTCATGAATCATACTTCAGGTCCCACACATCTTGAGTTTTTAAGATAGTATCTCTCAGGAGCATCAAATATTAGTTGTGATACTGTTAGGAACATTACTGAAGTACAAGAGCGAATGGCTCAGAAATCTGTTAACAAATAGTAGATGAGAAACTATACACACTGTTTTTCTTAAGATTGCATGCAAAATGTAATGTCTATTTTCTGCAAACATAGAGTGCATAGAAATAAAATTCTTTAAAAAAATGTTCTCATACTTTCAGTGAATTGGTTCCTGAAAGAAGCAAAAATATTCTACTAGAGGTATGAAAAGAGTATGATAACATCACCTGAGAAATTAAAGTTAATGACATACTAAAAAGGTAGTGTCTCTAGTTTTTATTAAAGTCTTTAAAATTCTTGAAAACTTTGGATACATTTAGAAAATATTGCAATCAAGTTCTGTTTACATTTANATCTACTGTTTTATTAATGGTGAATAAGATTGTAATGCCTTGCAACATATTTCCTTTGAATATAGACTGGTTCTGCTTCCTACATTCAACAAGTGTAGCACAGTGGTTCTTGATTATCTTAATCATTTTATTAGTCAATCTGTATTAGCATCATCACAGTTGCTGTCAGAATTTTGAATAATATTGACTTGTAAAGGAAAATGATTCAGTAATTAAAAACTAGGATGGGAAGCAGAGAACTATACTCCTGAACACTTAAAAGGGGTTAGAGGAGTCTTTTTTAAAATTTTTATTAATTAATTTATTTACATTCTCTTCGTTGCTCCTACTCTCAGCCAGCCATCCCACAGTTCTAATCCCATTCCTCCACCCCTTACATCTGAACTCCCCCTTCCCTGGGGCCTCAAGTTGATCAAGGTTTAAGGACATCTTCTTCCACCAAGGCCTGCAGAGGAAAACTTCTGCTATATTTGTGCCAGAGGCCTCAAACTGGCTTGTGTCTGCTCCTGATGGGTGGCTCAGTCTCTGGCAGCTCCTTGGGGTCTGGGTAATTTGAGACTTCTGGTCTTCCTATGAGGTTGCACTCCCATTAGCTTCTTGAATCCTTCTCCTAATTCAGCCATAAGGTTCAATGATTGAGTGTAGGTATCTGCTTCTATCTTAGTCAACTTCTGGTAGGGCCTTTCACGGGACCACCATTCCAGGCTCCTGTCTGTAAACACATAGCATCAGTAATAGTTTCAGGCCTTGGTGCCATCCCATGAGACAGATCCCGAGTTGGGCCGGTCATTGGATCTCCTTTCCTTCAGCATCTTCTCCATTTTTGTCCCTGCAGTTCTTTTAGAATAATTCTGGATCAGAAATATTGACTGTGCGTTAGTGAATCTGTATCTCTGTTCAAGGCCCTGTCTACCTACTGGAGGTGGTTTTTCGAGTTTTCTGTCCCCAATGTCAGACATTTGAGCTAAGGTCAACATATTGAGTCCTTAGATCTCAGGTACATTCTATAGGGTCCCCCCATCTCCCACTCCTCAGGACTACCTATCTCCATTCATTCTCCTGGCCCCCTCTCCTACCCCCATACCTGATCCTGTTCTCCTTTTCCACTCCCCCTCCTCTCTCTGACCCAGCACCTTTCCTCTATCTTCCTCCCATAATTATTTCCTTCCCCCTTTTAAGTGGAATTGAAATATCCTCACTAGGGGTTTTTCTAGTTACACTTCTTATGGTCTGTGGTTTGTATCTTAGGTACTCTATACTTTTTGGCTAATATCCACTAATCTGTGAGTACATACCATGTATGTCCTTTTGGGTCTCAGTTACCACACTTAGGATATTTTCTAGTTCCATCCATTTGCTTGCAAAAATTGATGATGTCCTTGCTTTTAGAAACTGAATAGTATTCTATTATGTAAATGAGCCACATTTTCTGTATACATTCTTTAGTTGAGGGATATATGGCTGTTTCCAGTTTCTGGCTATCACATATAAGGCTGCTATGAACATGGTGGATCATGCAGCCTTGTGGTATGGTGGGGATTCTTTTGGGTATACACCCAAGAGTGGAATAGTTAGGTCTTTAGGTAGAACTATTTTCAATTTTCTGATGAATTGCCAGACTGATTTCCAGAGAGGTAGTACAAGCTTGCAATGCCACCAACAATGGAGGAATGTTTCTCTTTCTCTAAATCCTTGCCAGCATGTGCTGTCAGTAGAGTTTTTGATCTTAAGGACCCTGATTGGCAAAAGGTAAAATCTCAGGATCTTTTTGATTTGCATTTCTATGAAGACTAAGTACTTTGAACATTTCTTTAAGTGCTTCTAGGCCTTTCAAGGTTCTTCTTTTGTCAATTTTCTGTTTAACTCTGGAAATCATGTTTTAATTGTGTTATTTAGCTTTTTTGATAATTAACTTCTTGAGTTGTTTATATATTTTGGATATTAGCCATCTGTCCGATGTAGGGTTAGATAAGATTTCGGGTTACTCTCCTATCCTGCCCTCAGGAGGCTCACTCATCTTCATGGATCCCTCATCTTTTGATGGAGAAAATAACAGAAAATAGTAAACTGACTAATAGTAAACAAATGATGAAGAAAATAGCAGAAAATAGTAAGCAAAATAATAAACTGACATCTAGGTCTATGAAATTCAATTTCTGATCATCCATAAGTAATTTCTGACAAAACCCACAAAGCTCTAGAGTTAGAGCATCGTGCCTAATCACCAGATGCACAAGACCTTTGACAGTTTAGAGACCCTGTATGTCAGATTTGTTGCAGTGGATGTTATAGTTCAGGAGGAGTAATCAATATTGATCACTGGATTCCCTTAACTTTGGGGATCTATTTGAAAATTCACAAGATATTTCTCCTAGAAATATTTCCCTTGTTTATAGTAAAGAGATATGGTAAATCCTTATGCACTCTTTATCTTTGGCTTTATAGATCTGCCACAAAAGATCTCCTGTGAAAATTGGATTGCATGAAAACAGCTACTTTCACTTGATCTTAGCCAAAAGGCTGAGAAGCGATAACAGCTACTTTCCATAAAGAAAAAAACACAAAATTGTAGCCAGGTGTGGTGGCACACGCCTTTAATCCCAGCACTCAGGAGGCAGTCAGGTGGATTTCTGAGTTTGAGGCCAGCCTGGTCTACAAAGTGAGTTCCAGGACAGCCAGGGCTATACAGAGAAACCTTGTCTCAAAAAAAAAAAAAAAAAAAAAAAAAAAAAAAAAAAAAAAAGTTTAGTAATATGTGTCAATGTAGAGTTTTGCCTGAACCCTGTTATCCTGGAAAACAAGAAGCACCAAGGATTTAGATAACTAACTATACTTCTGTATTCTGAAAGAAAACTTAGAACAAAGAACCACCCATCTCCCTATGGTTAGATTCCTGAATAATCACCTTGCTTGAATGAGAAAAAGCCAAGTACAAACACAAATCTTCAAAATTTCTATTCTATGCTATTTTGATTAGCTCAATCTTGAGTACCAAACANAAGAAGCACCAAGGATTTAGATAACTAACTATACTTCTGTATTCTGAAAGAAAACTTAGAACAAAGAACCACCCATCTCCCTATGGTTAGATTCCTGAATAATCACCTTGCTTGAATGAGAAAAAGCCAAGTACAAACACAAATCTTCAAAATTTCTATTCTATGCTATTTTGATTAGCTCAATCTTGAGTACCAAACATATTTTAACTTGACCAATCTACAACTCTCTTTCTCTGTGTGCCATTCATCACGTCTCCAATTTCTTTTTTATTAGATATTTTCTTTATTTACATTTCAAGTGCTATCCCAAAAGTTCCCTATACCTCCTCCCCCGGCCCTGCTCCCCTACCCACCCACTCCCACTTCTTGGCCCTGGCGTTCCCCTGTACTGGGGCATATAAAGTTTGTAAGACCAATGGGCCTCTCTTCCCAATGATGGCCTACTGTTGACTTTTCAGATTACTTGTGCAGATTTTGTGTGCTAGACATGGGATCTGAAGATCTGAAAGAATGGGGCAAACTACAGTCTGACGCTGTAGACAATGTTACTTCAGTTTCAATGTACTTTTATATACAAATGCACCAACAAAATCAATGGTTTACAAAAGGTTAAGTTCTGAAAATCATGATCAGAAAAACATGTGAATAAATGCCAGTAAGCACATACTAAATATTAACAGAGCAGTCCTTTCGCAGAACTTTCTCAGGACAGACTAATAGAAACACAATTGCCTAGGGTATAGTATAAATTATATATAAGAAAATATGAAAGCAAGACAGAAGGCCATGTCCATAGACCAGATTGGCTTCTATAGCTATGTTCTGACTTGCAAATTGAATGTAAATGTTTAATCAGGAGATACAAAATCACATCCAAGCACAATCCATGGAGCAAAATGCACCTGACGTAAAAGGTCCTCTGCCTTTTGTCCCTAGAGCCTCTCTCACAGCTCCCCCCCTCCCCCTGCCCCAACTCCCAGGTAATGTTCACTATGGGCCAATCTTTTGATAGTATTCTGACAGGAAGTTTTCATAAGAGGGATAAGAGCCTATAAAAACTACCTTGGAATGACCATAGTTGAATAGAGAACATTGATGAGGAGGATAAATGTTAAAAGCTGAACACCTGTATAGAGGATCCAACTCTTTCTGTTTCCTGTATCCCATTTTAAGGATTTCTATTGTAATATCTCATAACAGCAGCATACTGATTTCATGGCAATGTACCTGGTTTCTAAACCTTCTATTTTCTGTCTAATGGTAAAATTGTTTAACTGTTAAGAGGTGATAGCTACAAGGAAGATAAAGATACCATTTTCTACCTTCCTCTGCATCATTAACTTACCTCATGAGTGGCACACATTATTTAATCCCTCTTGCTCAGTTAGCTCAGGTGTAAAATTAGGTGGAAAGCTATAACTGATGGTCCACAGGAATGGTGTGATTAAAGATGCCTAAGCAAATTAAGTGAGATTGAATTTAAGGCACCCCCTGAGACTGGAATGAACTGAGACTAAACACTTCACAAAGTCGTTGAAGGCTCTACAGTTATCAGAAAATTACTGTGGGTCTCTTGAAGCTACATATTCTAACAGGATAAAAAAAAAGAAGAAAAAAAAAACATATTTATAGCCGGGTGTGGTGGCGCATGCCTTTGATCCCAGCACTTGGGAGACAGAGGCAGGTGGATTTCTGAGTTCGAGGCCAGCCTGGTCTACAAAGTGAGTTCCAGGACAGCCAGGGATATACAGAGAAACCCTGTCTCACCCCCCCCCCCAAAGCATATTTATAATGGCAATTTGTTTTCATAAATGATGCTTTACCTCCTTTTACTGGAAGAATATTTGGCCCCTTGTTTTGCATATCATGACAAATCTACTGGGATAGGTCTTGGTGAATTCTCTGCTGATCTAAGATTATTCTCCTCTTCCTTCCCTTAATTCCCTTCCCTTAGTAGTTTATACAGTTTATAGATATAACTATCTTTCAAAGGTAACTCGCCCCTTCTCCTTTCCACACCCTTGTTGTCTCTTTCTTCTCTTCATTCACTGCCTTCCTGTCCTCCTCCTCCTCTTTACCTCTTTACTTCTTTTTTGTCTTTATGTCGACTGACTTAATGACTACAAACCTAGAAAAAGAATAAATTGGAGAACTTGGATATATTTTTTTAAAAGTACAACATATCATCTATGCCATAACTGAGACTAAAGGAAAAACACAAGAAAAAGAGCAAAATGAGACCCCAAAGGCCAACAAGACAGGATCACTTCACACGTGTAAAGCCAGAGCGGATTTGGATGCCACATCATCTCTTCCTGAAAATCTAATAATTACCAAGATCTCAGATGAACTTTCAAAGTGAAACATACCATTTTGGCTGGAAATGTGAATTTGTTAGTCTAGTTTTCTTAATTACTAGGGAGCTAGGGAGCTATAGCTGTGAAAACTCAATGCATTCATTAAACTGGATTTAAAAAGTAATTGTATGTTTAACTTTAACTTTTGACAACTTCTCAGCATTTGGAAAGTTTTCTTGAACTTACCTAATCTTTAAGTTGACTGCATTAAAGGACACAAAGCACTTAAAATAACAGAAGTTCCAAATGAGGGCAGAAGCATATTTTCTTCTAATTGGGATTTTTTTTTATCACACAGGCTATCACACAGGTTGTATTTCTGTTTATGTTCCTATGCTCTATTCCTCCATTTTTCTCCTGAAATGGATGGATAGATATCTGTGTACATTTAACCTCATACAGCTATATTATTATATATCCTCTTGTGATTTAGAAAATATAAAGCAGTTGTCTGAGGGATTTTGAAATGCATGTCACACCAAAAGCACGATTTCAAATTCTATTAGATCTAGACCAAGGCAGATCAAAGGTTGACAAGACATGGGGATGGGGTCAATTGAAAGGAAATGTTCAGTCAATTGTATAATTCTCCAGTTTGAATGACAAAGACATTTTGTATGTGTTTTTTAGTGGCATAAATGGGTTTATTAGAAAATATTTTAGAAACAAATATTTATTAGTGCATTTTAGTAGGCCTCATAATAACACCCTCTAATTCTTAATAACCTTTCTGAGTTAAGCTACTATTTCATGGAAGAATCAATAATTTCTGTGTTTATAGTTACAAAAGTGGTCATTTAAATACTCAACCACACTTTTATCTTGAAGTGTCTCTCTTCAAGCCATCACTTTTAGATTAATTGAAGACATAATTAGCAGTTTTCTTCTTATTCCTTTAATACTTTCCCTTCAGTTTTTTTTTTTCTGTGATATTCTTTTAATTACTTAGATTTCACTAACTCTTTTGTGCTCACTTTCTTATCTATCTGTGACTGTAAACACTGAGATGTTTTACACACAGTATCCATCAGATTGTACATTATCTGTTCTGATGTCCTATTACCAATTTCAATTTCACGCTTGCTCTCCCTATTGCATATACTATGGATATGGCAAACATTTGATGTTTTGTTTTATATTTTTTTGCTCTGGAGGAACCTCAAAGATAGAGATTCTTTTCCTCTTTCCTTTAAAGAGCTAGCAAGTGCTTGATTCAGTGCACCTGAGTCATTGCAAAATAAGTCCTGATGACTGTTAATGCATCAGCCCTAGAAGAGCCCACTTCCTCTTCCAAGAAACTTCATTTATTAAGAGATCGAGTAAACTTTCTGTGTTCCTCCAAGACTGGCAAATACATATAACATTGGAAATGTGGCCCATTCTGTGGAGAAATTTGTTTGCTGAATAAAATTCCTCTTGATTGAAGCATGTAGCTAAGAGAGGAGGGAAGCTCAGACATGCATCCACCTCACCTGTAAAGTTTTCCAGAAACATTATCCTGTCCATTTACCATGTTCCCATTCCACATTACTCTGATCAACAGATATTTGTCATTCACACCTAATCACATTCACTAATCAAAAGATTTCAAGTATGAGCCAGAAGTCTTGCAATCTTCTTCCATTCTTTTCTCCATATTATAATAGCCATCACATCTGCAGTCTGTATTAGCTAGCTTTCATGTCTCCATGTCCACTGTACTTCTCTCTCCATATTCAACACTTTTGTTTCTAACCTTAATTAACCTTAATTCTTCTTTTTTGTTTTGTTTTTTGTTTTGTTTTGTTTTGTTTTTCGAGACAGGGTTTCTCTGTGTTCCCATAGCTGTCCTGGAACTCACTCTGTAGACCAGGCTGTCCTCGAACTCAGAAATCCGCCTGCCTCTGCCTCCCGAGTCCTGGGATTAAAGGCGTGCTCCACCACGCCCGGCTTTCTAACCTTAATTCTTACAACAACGCCCTAACTAGTACTTGCTCTTTAAAACCCCCCATGCTCATACCATCCTGAAAGAGCAAAAGTTAACAGACTAGAGTATGTTCTTTAGTTCTTACCTTAAAACAAGCCAAACCAGCATTCTGGGGCTAGCATTCATATTTGTGATGAAGGCACACTAGATTTTAGAAAGCTTGAGTTTTCTCTTTAACCTCATTCCATGTTCTGCTACAAGACCTTGAACCTCAGCAAATTCTTTTTCACTCCTTCAGAAGTGTGGTATGCTTTCTTACCAGGCTTAGTTTTATTTCTGTTGCTATGATACCATTCTCCATATAGAAGCAACTTCAAAGAATGGAAAATTTTAGTTCACAGTTCCAACTTACATCCTTCATAAAAGGCAGGCCAGGTATCAGGAACTTTAAACAGCTAGTGACACTATGTACATACTCAAGAGGAGAGTGACATGAATACATACATTCTTTTTTTTTTTTTTTTCTTCTTTTTTTCTTTTTTCTTATTAGATATTTTCTTTATTTACATTTCAAGTGCTATCCCGAAAGTTCCCTATACCGTCCCCACATTGCCCTGCTATGCTACCTGCCCACTCCCACTTCTTGGCCCTGGCATTCCCCTGTACTGGGGCATATAAAGTTTGTAAGACCAAGGGGCCTCTCTTTCCAATGATGGCCGCCTAGGCCATCTTTGGCTACACATGCAGCTAGAGAGAGGAGCTCTGGGGGTACTGGTTAGTTCATTTTGTTGTTCCACCGAAAGGGTTGTAGACCCCTTCAGCAACTTGGGTAATTTCTCTAGCACCTCCATTGGGGGTCCTATGTTCTATCCTATAGATGACTATGAGCATATCCTTCTGTATTTGCCAGGCACTGGCATAGCCTCACTCGAGATAGTTATATCAGGGTCCTTTCAGAAAAATCTTGCTGGCATATGCAATAGTGTCTGGGTTTGGTAGCTGATTATGTGAAGGATCTCCAGGTGGGGTAGTCTCTGGATGGTCCATCCTTTAATCTTAGCACCAATCTGTCTCTTTAACTCCTTTCATGGGTGTATTGTTCTCTATTATAAGATGGAATGAAGTATCCATAAATTGGTCTTCGTTCTTCTTGATTTTCTTGTGTTTTGCAAAATATATCTTGGGTATTCTAAGTTTCTGGCCTAATATTCACTTATCAGTGAGTGCATATCAAATGAGTTCTTTTGTGATTGGGTTTCCTAAGGATGATATCCTCCAGATATATCCATTTGCCCAAGAATTTCATAAATTCGTTGTTTTTAATAGCTGAGTAGTACTCCATTGTGTCAATGTACCACATTTTCTGTACCCATTCCTCTGTTGAGGGACATCTGGGTTGTTTCTAGCTTCTGGCTATTATAAATACGGCTGCTATGAACATAGAGGTGCATGTGTTCTTATTACCACTTGTAATATCTTCTGAGTATATGCCCAGGAAAGGTATTGATGGATCTTCCTGTACTACTATGTGCCATTTTCTGAGGAACCTCCAGACTGTTTTCCAGAGTGAATGTACCAGTTTGCCATCCCACCAGCAATGGAAGAGTGTTCCTCTTTATCCACATCCTCCTCAGTATCTGCTGTCATCTGAGTTTTTGAACTTAGCCATTATGACTGGAGTGAGGGAGAATCTGAGGGTTGTTTTGATTTGCATTTCCCTGATGATTAAGGATGTTAAGTGCTTCTCAGCCCTTTGGGATTCTTCAGTTGAAAATTCTTTGTTTAGCTCTTTTCCCCTTTTTTAATGGGGTTATTTGAATTTCTGGAGTCCAGCTTCTTGTACTCTTTATATATATTGGATATTAGTCTCCTATCAGATTTAGGATTGGTAAAAACCCTTTTCCAATCTGTTTGTGGCCTTTTTGTCTTATTGACAGTGTCTTTTGCCTTACAGAAAATTTGCAATTTTATAAGATCCCATTTGTCAATTCTTGATCTTACAGCACAAGCCAATGCTGTTCTGTTTAGGAATTTTTCCCCTGTGCCCATATCTTCAAGGGTTTTCCCCACTTTCTCCTCTATAAATTTCACTGTCTCTGGTTTTATGTGGAGGCCTTTAATCCACTTAGACTTGAGCTTTGTACAAGGAGACAAGAATGGATCAATTTGCTCTTCTGCATGATAACTGCCAGTTGTGCCAGCACCAATTGTTGAAAATGCTATCTTTTTTCCACTGGATGGTTTTAGCTCCTTTGTCAAAGATCAAATGACCATAGGTGTGTGGGATCATTTCTGGGTCTTCAATTCTATTCCATTGATCTACCTGTCTGTTGTTGTACCAGTACCATGCAGTTTTTATCACAATTGCTCTGTAGTACAGCTTGAGGTCAGGCATGGTGATTCCACCAGAGGTTCTTTTATTGTTGAGAATAGTTTTTGCTATCTTACGTTTTTTATTGTTCCAGGTGAATTTGCAAATTGTCCTTTGTATATCGTTGAAAAATTGAGTTGGAATTTTGATGGGGATTGCATTGAATCTGTAGATTGCTTTTAGCAATATAGTCATGTTGACTATATTAATCCTGCCAATCCATGAGCATGGGAGATATTTCCATCTTATGAGATCTTCAAATTCTTTCTTCAGAGGCTTGAAGTTCTTATCATACAGATCTTTCACTTGTTTCATAAGAGTCACACTAAGGTATTTTATATTGTTTTTGTCTATTTTGAAGGGTGCTGTTTCTCTAATTTCTTTCTCTTATCCTTTGTGTAGATAAATGCCATTTATTTGTTTGAGTTAATTTTATATTCAGCTACTGCACTGAAGCTGTTTAGGAGTTCTCTGGTGGAGTTTTTGTGGTCACGTATATATACTATCATATCATCTGTAAAGAGTGATATTTTGACTTCTTCCTTTCCAATTTGAATCCCCTTGATCTCCTTTTGTTGTTGAATTGCTCTGGCTAGGACTTCAAGTACTATATTGAATAGATAGGGAGAAAGTGGGAAGCCTTGTCTAATCCCTAATTTTAGTGGGATTGCTTCCAGCTTTTCTCTGTTTAGTTTGATGTTAGTTTGCTGTAGATTGCTTTTATTATGTTTAGGTATGGGCCTTGAATTCCTGATCTTTCCTAGACTTTTATCATGAATGGGTGTTGAATTTTGTCAAATGCTTTCTCAGCATCTAAAGAGATGATCATGTTTTTTTTTTTTTTTGTCTTTGAGTTTGTTTATATAGTGAATTACATTGATGTATTTCCAAATATTAAATCATCCTTGCATCCCTGGGATGAAGCCTACTTGGTCATGATGGATGATCGCTTTGATGTGTTCTTGGATTCGGTTTGCAAGGATTTTATTGAGTATTTTTGCATCGATATTCATGAGAGAAATTGGTCTGAAGTTGTCTTTCTTTGTTGAATCTTTGTGTGGCTTAGGTATCAGAGTAATTGTAGCTTCATAGAATAAATTGGGTAGAATACCTTCTGTTTCTATTTCGTGGAATATTTTGAGGAGAGTTGGAATTAGGTCTTCTTTGAAGGTCTGATAGAACTCTGCACTAAACCCATCTGGTCCTGGGCTTTATTTGGTTGGGAAACTATTGATGACTTCTTCCTCTTTCAGAGGAAATGGGACTGATCATTAATCTGATCCTGATTTAACTTTGGTACTTGGTATCTGTCTAGGAAGTTATCCATTTCAACCAGGATTTCCAGTTCTGTTGAGTATAGCCTTTGTATTAGGATCGGATGATATTTTTGATTTCCTCAGGTTCTGTTGTTATGTTCCCTTTTTCATTTCTGATTTTGTTAATTAGAATACTGTCCCTGTGCCCTCTAGTTAGTCTGGCTAAGGGTTTATCTATCTTGTTGATTCTTTGAATAGTTCTTTTTGTTTCTACTTGGTTGATTTCAGCCCTGAGTTTGATTATTTCCTGCCCTCTCCTTTTCTTGGGTGAATTTGCTTCCTTTAGTTCTAGAGCTTCTAGGTATGCTGTCAGGCTGCTAGTGTGTGCACTCTTTAGTTTCCTTTTGGAGGCATTCAGGGCTATAAGTTTTCCTCTTGGGAATGCCTTCACCGTGTCGCATAAGTTTGGTTATGTTGTGGCTTCATTTTCATTAAACTCTAAAATGTCTTTAATTTCTTTCTTTATTTCTTCCTTGACCAAGGTATCATTGAGTATAGTGTTGTTCAGTTTCCACATGAATGCTGGCTTTTTATTGTTAATCCTGTTATTGAAGATCAGCCTTAATCCACGGTGATCTAACAGCATGCATCGCATAATTTCAATATTTTTGTATCTTATGAGGCTTATTTTGTGACCGATTATATGGTCAAAGTTGGAGGAGCTACCATGTGGTGCTGAGAAGAAGGTATATTCTTTTGTTTTAGGATAAATTGTTCTGTACATGTCTATTAAATCCATTTGTTTCATAATTTCTGTTAGTGTCCATGTGTTTCTGTTTAGTTTCTGTTTCCAGGATCTGTCCCATGGTGAGTGTGGGGTTTCGAAGTCTCCCACTATTATTGTGTGAGGTGCAATGTGTGCTTTGAGCTTTACTAAAGTGTCTTTAATGAATGTGGCTGCCCTTGCATTTGGAGCATAGATATTCAGAATTGAGAGTTCATCTTGCTAGATTAAAATCTACCTTTGAAGAGTATGAAGTGCCCCTTCTTGTCTTTTTTGATAACTTTGGCTTGGAAGTCAATTTTATTTGATATTAGAATGGCTACTCCAGCTTGTTTCTTAGGACCATTTGCTTGGAAAATTGTTTTCCAGCCTTTCACCCTAAGGTAGTGTCTGTCTTTTTCCCTGAGGTGGGTTTCCAGTAAGCAACACAATCTTGGGTCTTGTTTGTGTAGCCAGTCTATTAGTCTATGTCTTTTTATTGGGGAATTGAGTCCATTGATGTTAAGAGAAATCAAAGAAAAGTAATTGTTGCTTCCTGTTATTTTTGTTGTTAAAGTTGGGATTCTGTTCTTGTGGCTGTCTTCTTTTAGGTTAGTTGAAGGATTACTCTCTTGATTTTTCTAGGGTGTAGTTTCAGTCCTTGTGTTGGTGTTTTCCTGTTATTATCCTTTGAAGGGCTGAATTTGTGGAAAGCCATTATGTGAACTCGGTTTTGTCATGGAATATTTTGGTTTCTCAATCTATGGTAATTGAGAGTTTTTCCAGGTATAGCAGCCTGGCCTGGTATTTGTGTTCTCTTAGGGTCTGTATAACATCTGTCCAGGATCTTCTGGCTTTCCTAGTCTCTGATGAGAAGTCTGGTGTAATTCTAATAGGCCTACCTTCATATGTTACTTGACCTTTTTCCCTTTCTGCTTTTAATATTCTGTCTTTATTTAGTGCATTTGTTGTTCTGATTATTATGTGTCGGGAGGAATTTCTTTTCTGGTCCAGTCTATTTGGAGTTCTGTAGGCTTCTTGCATGTTCATGGGCATCTTTCTCTTTAGGTTTGGGAAGTTTTCTTCTATAATTTTGTTGAAGATATTTGCTGGCCCTTTAAGTTGATAATCCTCTTTCTCGTCTATCCCTATTATTTGTAGGTTTGGTCTTCTCATTGTGTCCTGGATTTTCTGGATGTTTTGAGTTAGAATCTTTTTTGTATTTTGCATTTTCTTTGATTGTTGTGCCCATGTTTTCTATGAAATCTTCTGCACCAGAGATTCTCTCTTAGATCTCTTGTATTCTGTTGCTGATGCTCTCATCTATGGTTCTCAGTTTCTTTCCTATGGTTGGGTTTCTATCTCCAGAGTTGTCTCACTTTGTGTTTTCTTTATTGTTTATATGTCCCTTTTTAGGTCTTGGGTAGTTTTCTTCAATTCCTTCACCTGTTTAGCAGTGTTTTCCTGTGGTTCTTTAAGGATTTCTACCTCTTTAGCACTGTTCCCCTGTATGTCTTTAAGTAAGTTATTGAAGTCCTTCTTCAGGTCCTCTACCAGCATCATGAAATATGATTTTGAATCTGAATCTTGCTTTTTGGGTGTGTTGAAGTATCCAGGACTGGCTGATGTGGGAGTGCTGGGTTCTGATTATGGTGAGCAATCTTGGTTTCTGTTGGTAAGATTCTTATGTTTGCCTTTTGCCATTTGGTAATCCCTGGAGTTAGTTGTTATAGTTGTCTCTGGTTGGATCCTGTTCCTCCTGTGATTCTGTTAGCCTCTGTCAGCTGTCCTGAGAGTCCAGCTCTCTTCTGAGTCTCAGTGGTCAGAATACTCTCTTCAGGCAAGCTCTCCTCTTGCAAGGAAGGTGCACAGAAGTCTGGCATTCAGAGTTGCCACCTGGTTGAAGATGAAGGCCAGAAACAAGCCCTGTCCCAGAAGATGGGTTGCCTCAGCAGTCTGTGTGCTCACCTGCACAGCCTGTTCAGGGAGTTGCAGCCCTCCAGGGCAGACACCTCTTTTCTGGTGGAGAAGGTTCCTGGATGTCTGCAGCCTGAAAGGGGGGGTCTGTCCCAGAAGCTGAGTGGTTCCTGCCTGTCCCAGAAGCTCCGCTGCTTCTGCAATCCACTGCATACCCTCTACAGTCTGCAAGATGATCTGCACAGACTGGTCTCAGAGGGACCCGGGAGAAAAGATGGCTCCCTTACCTGCTATGGGGGTCACAGCCCTCCTGGGCGGCCACCTCTCCTCTGGAGGGGAAGGTGCCCGGATTTCTGCAACCAGAAAAGGGGGTCTGTCCCAGAAACTGAGTGGCTTCTGCCTGTCCCAGACGCTCTGTTGCTTCTGCAGTCCCCTGCTCACCCTTGGCAGTCTGCAAGCTGATCTCTGCAGACTGGTCTCTGCAGACTGGACCAGGGTGCGGATACACACATTCTTACTGACTGGGTAACTTAGACCAAGCCTAAGAAACGATTCCTCCCAGAATTAGCTAGGTCTTCCCACACTAATTAAAATAAACAAAACACACACAGACATACCCAAGACCAATATATTCTACCCAGTACCTCAATGAGATATTCTTCCCAGATTTTACATTGTGTCAATTTGACTAATAAATGTAACAATCCCACTATCAAAACATTTTCAAGTGCTATCTGTTATTAGAAACATCCTCTACCAAGAGAACCTGATCTAGGCTTTTTGCTGCCTTCCACTTACTTCATTCACAAAAGTGTTCATTACCATTACAATGTTTAAATATATTCTTTTCTATGAGAGTTGTTCCACAGTCATACTGTGAGAATTAAATCCTCAACTCCTCTTTTTCAACCTTACCAGTTTTCATTTGACTTTTATTTATAAAAAGTACTTTTCAGGTATATTTATCTACAGTATTTTTTGATATTCACTAGATTTTAGGACCTATGTTCTAATGTATTGCTTAGAGTTGAAAATTTATAACCATCTGATAAATATTGCAAATGAGTTAAATGATTGATGGACTGGTATTCTGTAATTTGCAAGAGGGCATGAGTAGAAAACTTTGACCTGGAATTTAAAGCTAAAAAAGGTTGTTTCTGGCAGATCATCAAATAAAATTTTCATTAGTTTAATTTACATAAAATTTTATGCCAAAGCTACATCAAAGGACATATTAAAACTTAGTTCTCATAACCCCATTTAAGATGTAAATATTTACAAGCATCTTTGCTTGCAAAAACCCATTCATCTTATTCCAAGAGTTTGCAAAGTTTTTTCATGTACCTTCTGAAAATACCTCGTAATGCTTCCTGGCCAACTTCAGAGTTAGTATGAATAGAAAGAAATCTTGGAGACTAAACCATTCTCTATTGTGTATATTTGCTAATCTGTCGAGGTCCCTATATCTTAGTATGCAAATCTCCTGAGAAGAATGTTAGTTGGACTTCATTTATATGATCACATTTCCTAAAGAATGCTGCACTCAGCTTTAGTGAAAATTTAGAACTGTGTTATTTCCTTCATTCAGAAATATTATAAAGTCTTGCTGTTTATCATTATTATATTGTGGTTTATGTGTCTTTTACACGTTCATTTTCATTGAGTCATCTTGTTTTGTTTAATTTCCTGTTTTAAAACAGAGACTATTGTGGTAGCTATGGCTCATCTACAAGGCCAGGCTAACATTGAACTTATGAGCATCCTCATGTTGCAGCTTCTCAAGTACTGGAATTTGAAATGTGCTCTACTTTACCCTCCCACGTGTTTAATCTTTTGTATTATATTAACTTACAACTTCCATTTGGCTTGGGCAGAGTCCTTTTTCTTAAAGACAGACAGAATGCAAAATTCAACAGTGTTCACATCAAAGTTTTTTTTTTTTTTACAACCTGATCATATTTGGCATTCTAATTCATTTAGTTCTGATGAGAGTATATATTTTAGGGATATATTTACTGAGGTTTGTTTGATACCTGAGATTATATGAACTTAGATTATGTATTTTGTTTTAAAAATATAGTGATTGCAGCCATTTTTTTGTTTATTTATTTATTTTTTTTTTTGCTACCACAACATATTTGAAGGTGGCGATTACTTGACAATCAGAACTTCTGTTAAATATTCTCACTTCTACTTGTTCAATGGTATCATTTATGAGATCATAGCATGTAAAGCTCTGTTTTAGGAAAGGGTCTAGGCTCCTTTCATATCTCATGCAAGAATTTACTATTCTCCCAAAGTAATCTGAGATATAACACAAAGCTGGTATTTTTAGTAAAATTACAGAAAATTGATGTGTGAAACATAAGGCCAAATTAAAGAGGAGAATTTTTGCAGTTATAATGGAAGAAAACAGTGGAAGAAGGTCTTTATTAAATACTAAGTAATCACTGCAGACACTTCTGAACTATATCCTCATGAAGTGAACATCCTCACATAAGGCCAATGATGAATTCCAGGATACTATGGGCAAATTGGCTAGACCTTGCTTCAAGACTCTTTTTTTTTTTTTTTTTTTTTTATTGGAGTTGTATCGCTTCTCTGCCTTTTGGCTAAGATCAAGTGTAAATTGGAGTTGTAACTCACTAGTAGGGTCCTAGACCCTGGATTGAATCCCAGCACAAAACCAAGCAAGCATGCAAAAGAGCACACAACTCTAAAGATATAGATAGATAGATAGATAGATAGATAGATAGATAGATAGATAGATATAGATATATTTACAAATTCATATGCTTTGAGGATCACTTTGAAGCATTACCAAGATGTTGGTCTGAAGAATTAATGAGTCCTAGTAAATAAAATCTTTTATGGGTTATTGTGGTGTTTTAAATAAAAATGCCCCCCCATAGGCCCATAGAGAATGGTACTATTAGGAAGTGTCATGTTGTTGGACTAGGTGTCGTTTTGTTGGCAGAAGTAGTACATCACTGGGCAATAGGGAGGCTTTGAGGTTTCAGATGTTCAAGCTAGGCCCAGTATCTCTTTCTCTCTTCCTGATCAGGATCCAGTTGTAGACATTTAAGCTACTTCTCCAGCATCCAGCACCATATCTGCATATGTGCCACATTGCTTTCTTCTCACAATTCCAAACCTCAACTTCTTTGCATAACCCCTTCAGTTCCAGGCCATTAACTGCCCCTGAGGCTGTACCTTCACCAATGGCCTACACTGGCTTCTCAAAATGCCAAGCCTCAGCTGCTCCTCATGACCCCTTAATACCTTCAAAATCAGTACCACCTGGGTGATTCTTATGAATTACCAAGTCCAACTGTAGCATGAGGTACAAGCTTGGCTCCTTTGTGCTCTCAGAAAACACTCCGGAGAAATTTTCAGCTCAGTGCTGCTGGTCTCTCCTTTTTCTTTCTTTTTTTCTTTTTTTATTAGACATTTTCTTAATTTACATTTCAAATGCTATCCCAAAAGTTCCCTATACCCTCCTCCCCACCCTGCTCCCCTACTCACCCACTCCCACTTCTTGGACCTGGTGCTCCCCTGTATTGGGGCATATAAAATTTGCAATACCAAGGGACCTCCCTTCCAGATGATGGCCGACTAGGCCATCTTCTGCTACATATGCAGCTAGAGACATGAGCTCTGGGGTTCTGGTTAGTTCATATTGTTGTTCCTCTTATAGGGTTGCAGAACCCTTCAGCTCCTGGGGTACTTTCTCTAGCTTCTCCATTGGGGGCCCTGTGTTCCATCATATAGATGACTGTGAGCATCTCTTAACCACTGCTAATTTCTTCGCTCCAGCTAACCAGTATTGATTGTCCCAGTAGTACCTTTTATCCTTGACCCTAAAGCCAGAGCCATATGACAAAAGCTGCAAAGTTCTGCTGCTTGCTGGGGCTGAAAAATGCCCCCCACCATATTCAGTTACAAGCTTTCTGTTTTCTACTTCCTTCACTGCCTAAGCTTGGCTGTCCTGGAACTTGCTCTGTCCATTGACCTTGAACTCAGAGATCTGCATCGCTCTGTCTCCTGAATGCTGGAATTAAACACATGTACCACCATGCTTGAGCTTAAGCTTTTCATCACCTAGAACTTGCTTTGTCCCAAGCTGGCCTTGAACTCAGAGATGTGCTTGCCTTTGTCTATTGTCATTAAAGGCATGTACTACCATATCTGGACCTAAGCTTTTCATGGCCACTGTTCCTCAATATCTAGATCGTGTGTCTTCCATTCTCAAAATCTGGATCACAAGTGTGCCCTCCATTTATGAATTTTAGTTCAATCCAGGCTAAAATTCCAAACTATTTATTGTTTAACTGTAAACACAAACAGTAAATTTAGCTGTGTAGGATCTTGCCTTGAGATCACCACTCCCTTAATCTCTTTTTCTCCTTGAATACAGGATTCAGCTCTTTTATCATTCCTAAAACATATATTTTGTATTTTTTCTTTCTAAGTTTCTTATGCTTGATCAGAATGTTCTTCATGATACTAAACTATAGACCAAAGTCTCTGCTGGGATTTTTTTGAGACTTCCTTAGTAAATACAATTAATATAAATCTCCTTAACTTAGCCTTAGGCAGACTCTTCAGACAAGGGCAAAAAGCAGTCACATTCTTTAACAAATTATCACAAAAAGTGTCTCTAGAACACATACTGAAATTCTTCTCCACTGAAACATCTTGGGCCATGTCTGCATAGTTCAAATCACTCTCAGCAACAAAGTCTTCCACATTCCTACTATGATAGCCCACTAAGCCGCACTTCAAGCATTCTACTGAATTCCAAGTTCAAAATCCCCAAATCCAAATTCTTCAAAACAAAAATAGGGTTAGGCCTATCATAGAAACATCACAATCCTTGGTACCAACTTCTGCCTTAGGGTTCTACTGGTGTGAAAAGATACCATGACTAAAGCAAATCTTTTTTTTTTTTTTTTTTTAGATATTTTCTTAATTTACATTTCAAATGCTATTCTGAAAGTTCCCTATACCCTCCCCCTGTCCTGCTCCCCTCGCCATCCACTCCCACTTCTTGGCCCTGGCCTTCCCCTCTATTGGGGCATCTTATAAGGACAAAATTTGATTAGGGATGGCTTACAGATGAAAGTAGGAGTGTGGCAGTGTCCAGGCAAACATGATGCAGGAGGAGCTAAGATTCTGCTTCTTCATCTGAAGACCAATAGAAGACTGTCTTTGCTGTGGTTAGGAAGAGGGTCTCATTGGCCACCCCATACTTCCTCCAAAACATCCATACCTCTTCCAACAAGGCACCTCCTTATAGTGCCACTCTCTGGGACAAATATTTTTAAATGAGCATAGGGACCTTTGAAGTTGGACAGAATGCATTTTGCATTATGATGTGGCTATAACCTTAATGGGGTCAGGAAGTGAAATGTAGTGGTTTGAATAAACATGGCACTCCTAGGTCCATAGGGAGTGGAATTATTAGTAAATATGGTCATGTTAGAGAAACTATGTCACTAGGGGGTGGGACCTGCATTTTCAAATGTTCAAGACAGGTTGTTTCTCTTTCTTCCTGCAGCCAGAGAATCTAAGCAACTCTCCACTACAATGTCTGTCTAAATGACACTATGCTTCTCACCATACAGATAAGGAACAAAAGCTCTGAACTATAAGTCAGTCCCAATTAAATGTTTTTTTTTTCTTCTAAGAGTTGCTATGGTAATGGTTTCTATTAACAACAATGAAATACTAAATAAGAGATGTTTTCATACTCTAGATAATGTCCATTAGATAGTGTTTCAGTTAATATAGCATCAGTCATGAAAGCATCATCATTTAAATTGTCTTTCAGAGAAAACATGACTCAAATAAAACTAAAATATCAAAAATTTTTAGTGTTTCTATTAAAATATGAAGCTTGAGATAAAAGTTTATTGTAAACTATATCAATTAATTCTATTTTATTTACTGTTTATTTCTTCAAAATATTTCACTTGAATTTGCAACTTATGAATGTTTTATTTAGAGTTTGCTTCAGGACAATTTCATGACTTTCTTCATTATTTTTGCTATAATAATGTTCAGAAGATGCTGAGTTACATATTTTCTAGTATGAATTTTTAAAGCTATGTTTGGCTTTGTATATTTCTTGGTAAAGTTCACGATCTATCTTATATATTTATCTATCTTATATCTTAGAACATTATGATGTGTTCTAAGAAATATATTCAGTTTATTAAATATACTGCTTTTAAAGAATGCCTCAGGACTGAATCTAAAGAAAGTCTTATACCCAAGCTTTGGAGGCTTAGTAGTTATGAAGATATAGCTTCAAAGTCAGGAAACCTGATAGTGCAGGGTTAGTTGGCAGGAGAGGATGAACAGAGATGCAACTGATCCTATACTTGACTCTAAATCCAAAGAAGTAGAAGAGGAGGAAAAGGAATCCTAAGAAGTTGTACTAAGCTAAATAACCAAAGTTCAGAAAGACAGACATCATGTGCTCCTTTTATATGTGAATATTAACTGTAACCATTTAAATATTCAAATTCCAAAGGGAGTAAATATGCCTCAATTCTAGGAAAGTAGAAAAGGACCAATGACACTGGGAAAAGAAAGATCTAATCTAAGAGTCAGTGGAAGACAATAGAACAATAGAGACTGGAGGGGCACAGAATGAGATGAGAATGGTCAAGAAAATGATTGGGAGTCACAAACAGAGAACCAGCCAAATTAAACTTCACAGTACAATTACACGTGGAAACATATTCATTTTATTTTAGGTTTAATTTAGCTAAATTTATTTAGCTAATTCAATTTTCTGTTATTTGTTTTCAAATTGTGAACTGAGAGGCTTCTGGTGGTCTGTATTAGCTTTGGTGCTTTCTTTCTGTAGAAATGTAGTATGCTGGTAGGGTTGCTCCCTGCTCTCTCTGAGGTATGATATCATACATGCCATGTACTTTAGCCATGTTCTCTGGCTTCGTATATTTGACTGAGCAATTGATTTTTAGTGACTATAGGCAGGCTTTCTTAGAACTCTCTCTTCCACTCCTATCATGACTGCCATTACGTTTTATCAACTAAATTTTCTTTAACCTGATTATTTCAACTAGATTATATTGAAAGGTCTGTAAATAAAGAAAATGATAAATTATTAATTAAACAAAGAACTAAAATAAGACATCCTTTTCTAGTGATACTCTTGGGGGGAGGAGTTTGAAATCCTTATACAACAATCTTGAGAATAGGAAATTAAGCAACAATATAGAGCAATATGGTAGTTCTTAAAAAAAAAAAAAAAAACTAAGATTTCATGACCATATGCTTAATCCAACCATTCCAATTCAGAGATCATGCAGGTGTGTCCGCATGTTTATATGTATGTAGATGCACATGTTATGTATGCATGTGTATGGGTAAGTTCTCATTCTTTACAGACAGGGCATCATTTTAAGAATTCTCAATCAGAGTGTCCTTAGCTTAAATGTCCAACAATGAAGTGATGTAACCTAAAGGGACCATCTTCATCACATAGACACAGTTCCCAGTAGAGAGATGGGGTGACAAACCAACCTTCAAACTTTCTAAGCCAGAATACCCAGAATTGTTTCTGTCTAAAAGAAATGCAGGGACAAAAAAAATGGAGCAGAGAAGGAAAGGCTGTCCAGTTACTAGCCAAATGTGGGATCCACCCATGGCCGGGCACTAAACACTATTACTGATGTATGGCTAGCATGGCTGTAATTTGAGAGGCTCTACCAGTAGCTGACTGAGACAAATGAAGATACTTACAGACAACCATTGGTCTGAGGTCAAGGAAACCTATGGAAGAGTTAAGGGAAGAAAATTGAAGGAGCTGAAGGGAATGGCAAATCCACAAGAAGACCAACAGTGTCAACTGATCCTGAACCTGGGAGCTTCTAGAGGCTAAGCCACCAACCAAAGAACATACATAGGCTAATCTAAGATCCCCCAGCATATATATAGCAGGGAACTGCTTGTCTGGCTACAATTGGAGAAAATGTGCCTGTAGAGACTTGCTACCCCAGGGAAAGGGGATACCAAGGGTGGAGGATGAGAGTGAAGCACACTCCCATAGGCAAAAGTGAGGGGAAATGCAGTGAAGAATTATGGGATGGGGAACCAGGATGGGAAAACAACATCTGGAATATAAATAAATAAAATAATAATAATTAAAAAGAATTTTCATTCGTTCTAGAAAAGTGTTTTCCAAGTGCAAGGAATGAAATAAGTGGTTTAGTGTTCACAGATTTTTAGTTTTGCAAGATGAATAATTTTGTCTCATGATTTCCATAACAATGTAAATATTCTTAGCAGTATTGGATTTTACATAGATTAACTAAAATGCTATCTTTGTCTTGTCAAAGCAACTGAAAAGATACTGTGATAGGATGTTGAAACAGACACACATGAAGGAAGTAGAAAATCATTTGGGCACTTACAGGCAGAGTTTTGTTAAGTTAACAGCCTAGTCTATGCCAAAATCCTGTGGTTGACATTTCTAAGTCATAATGTTAAAAATACATAAGGACTAGCACAGCTGAGACTACCACTAATAAGCTTCATTCTGCTTTATACAATACTGTCATATACATTAAATTTAAAAATGACCCTTACGTCTCATGTGTTAAAGATTTTTGCAGCCTGCTGCTATGGTAGATATGACTAATTATGAGGCCATCAGTGCATTAACCTATCGGTAAATTCATGCTGATGTAATTGACAGTAGTGGGCCCTGGGAGATGAGGCTCCTAATACTATACTTTGCCTTGCCCTCACTGTCTTTATCTGTCTCTTTTTGACTAGGAGTTATGAGCCTGGCTGATTGTATAATCCTAACACTCTGCTCTACCTCAGTCGACAAAAAAGAAGCCAGCTGACATGGCTTGAGACCTCTGAAACTGTGAAACACAATATGCCTTTCATTCCTTATGATGATTCTTTCTGCTCATGTATTATTCCAGTCTCTGGAAGGATAATAAATGATGAAAAACATTTCTGGATTTTTATCCAAGTGAGAGAAAAATGTATTTGTGGTTTTGTTTTTATTGTTCTCTATTACAAAGAGCAGACAAAGATGGACTTGTGGTCAGTAGTAATGTAAGGGAGATTAAAGATTGAATTTATGTCAGTCCAGGGAAATACACACACACACACACACACACACACACACACACACACATATATACATATCACATACATATATAAATATATATATATATTTATATATGTATGTGTGTGATATGTATATGCGTGTGCGTGTGTGCACATGTGTGTGGGGGGGGGTATGTGTGGGTATGTGTGTGTGCGTGTGTGTATCCATATATATATGGATGTGTTGTCTGGGAATCTCATAGACTTTTTCTTCATTTTAGCAATTTTCTCAGTGAAAAAGCTATTGAAAGTCATGAGTTGAGTAAAATGCACTAGGAATATATAGTGGTTTTATTAGATAAAAATATAAAAATATTTTCCTAGTAAAATGGAAAATATATGCACTAGGTATATTCATAGGCCTGCAAAAGTTACTAGCTGTAAATATAAAATGATACCAATATTCATGCTTTGGTTCTCCTTAAAAGATATATTCATCTGCCTTTACTAAGACATAAAATAGGTTGGTTGAGATTCAGCCAGGTAAATACACCAGAGGATATATGTGTATTAGATGTGTTGGCATGAGGGTGGTACCAGTCTTAAAGCTAGGTAGAGATGTGAGGGAAAAGCCAACCTGCCACTGCAGGGAGCAAAGTGAGTTAGTTGGAGAACTCAGTGGCCAAACCCTTTCTGGAATGCAAGTGTTTGTAATAGCAGTACACTTAAAGTCTACGGTTCTGTTTATAGAAACCACAATGAATGATGGGAGTTTAAAAAGAACTATTTTGTAATAGTCTTGGGAATTTTCATTCTAAACCATTAGATTAAAGTTGCGGAAGACAGAATTGACACTTAGAAGCAAGGGCAGTGCTTGCATAGGTGTGAGGAAAGTGAAAGATACTGGGTGCATTTTAGTAGCACCATGCCAAACAATCAACACACAGAACCAATGAAGCAGGTCTCATATGGACTCACAAAAAGTCAAGCAGCAACCTTGAGTGAGTGAGTCCATATCAGATCCTCTGCACATATCATGAAGTTAGTGGGTGTTTCCTATGGGGGCGGGTGTGTTTCTGATTGTGTTTCCTGCTCTTGGGACTCTTTCCTTCCTATTTATCTCGTCCAGCCTCAGTATAAGAACTTTTGTCTCACAGTACTGTACCTTGTTCTGCTGTGTTTGGATGCTGATCCTTAGAAGCTTGATCCTTTCTAAAGAGAAATGGAAGGAGAATGGACCTTGGTGAGAAGAGAGGTTGGAGGAGAAGAATCAATTGAAATAGAGAGAGGGGAAACTTATGTCTGGATGTATTTATGGGAGAAGAATCTGCTTTCAACTAAAAATGCAAAACAACAACATAAATACCCTTCTCTGGACACTGCCTTAGAGGAGAGGGGTCAGGACTGAAAAGCCTGTATTGCACTTCGGATTTATGAAGAAATTAGAACATAGGGAAGAAGAGCCAGTATCTACAGTTAAAGAGGGTATAGTGTCAGAGGATGAGAGACTAATATTGAGACAGTATGTATTGCTGGGTAGATGTGAACAAAAGTCTTCTCACCCAGCTGAAGAACTAACATCATGCCAAAGTCCAGCTGGGCAAAGTAATGAGTTTTATTTCAGTTGCTTATGGAAATACAGGTGAGGAGTTTCTTACAGCAACAGAAGTAACTCAGTGATAGTTGTGTCACCCAAGCCCATCCCAGAATGAGTGATACATGGAACACATTGCACATCCTCTAGAGAGATCAACAGGTGAAGAGTGTCCTTTCCAGCTAGCTCTCTCGGGCTGAGTCTCTCCCAGGGCTCTTAGCCTCTCTTGGTTTCTTCTAGGAAGACTGGGTAATCTCTGTCTCTTCTAGGTCTTTTTTTGCAGTTGGCCATCCTGAGAAGGACTAGGAGTATTTCTTAGTGCTTTAATATGCTTGGGAATGGAGGAGTTGGATAGTGAATTGGGTCTGTTTCAGAGACTTTCTGAAGAGATTTCGAGTTACTTTCTATCTTACACAGCCTCTCCTCAAGATGGAGCATCTCATCCTCCTATAAACATCCTGTCTTAAAATTTCCTGTTCTTTCACCTTCTGTTTTACACCTTATATCCTATGAAGTTTCCCTGCAAGGTAAAATGAATCTTTTACACAATAGGACTGTTGGCAAAAAACCTGGATGAACTGGGTCTGGGTCAGGCTATAAAAATTTTAATAGTTAAAATAGTAAAACATGGTACTGGCTTAATAGTTGAGTGTTTCCTGCTCCTGTTTTGGTTCATCTTCAGAAGGTGTCAGGTAAACTCTTGACGGCACAGGAAGTGGCACAAATAAGCAATTAAAAGACAAGGTAATAAAAGACAGCCATGCACCTATCACTGTGGCTGAGCCAGCTCTGGAATGTAAGGTTCTAGTTTAGTCCCTGAGTCAGTGCTCTGAGCCTCATTACACAGAAATAGACCATTTAAGCATTTAAATAACGATACATTATGTGTTTTAAAAATATCTGTATTGGTCATTTTTGTCATTGCTGTGAACAAACGCCTGACCAATACAATAAAGCAAGAATAGTTATTTCTGCTGACAGTTTCACTCTATTGTTCATTATGGTGGAGAAGGCAGAGGACAGAAATGTATGGCAGCTGGTCACATTGTATCCACAATCAGGAAGCAGAGGCAGATGCATACTGTTTCTCAGCTAGCTTGCTTCTTCCTTGCAGTCCAGGTCCAGACCAGAGTCTGGGGATGCTGGGTTACCCACCTACTGAAATTCTGAAACTCTATAACAGAAGGCCTCAGAAGTTTGTTTTTTTGTATGCCTGTAGATCCTGTCAAGCTCATACTCAATATTAACTAGCAGATAATTTGTTAAGTATTTTAGTTTATAAACAGATGATGAAGTTTTAGAGAAACTCTGAAACACACACACACACACACAAACAATTTGTTTTATGCTTGCTACTTGCATTAATTAAATGTAAACCAATAAATATTAACAGACATGAACAGGCCTCAAGGCAGTATACTTTTGTTTTTATGTCTTCAGTAGCAATAATTTCTATTTGCTCATAAAGAGAAAAATCTATAAATCATATATGCTGATGCTTTTGTCAGGATATATGTGTATTATCCCTGTCTTCTTAAATCTTACACAAGCTTTACTCTAGCATGCACAGCTGCTAAATCATTATCCTCTGCATGAATAATTGTTGCAGATGTTCATGTTGATTAATGGAGAACAGCTATATTTATGGTGGTTTCAGTATGGCAAGTACACCATTATGACTGCTCAAAGCACAAAGACACTGTGCTGTGATGCTCTGATGTGAAGCTGTGTGTGGAGGCGATGACTCGCTACTTAAACCTGAAGGATCCCTTTCTAATGTTGTTCGTTTCTAACAGCAAAGGGATCTTTCTCTCACCATACATACTTTGAGGAAAATTTGGTATTACCAATAAGTTTTCTTCTTTCTTAGTGCTCAATCACAAATGTAATATCAACAAAACCATCCATCACCACTAAGTGATAATTTTATAGTCAGTTTCTTAATATTTCATGCTGTTGATTATTTCTTGATTTGCCATTACACTATTTCTTAACATACTAAGTCAATCATTAGGGAAAGAATGAGGAGATAGATCACCTAGATCAAACAGGATCCAGCATAATGTTTAACAGAGCACATTTATAAACATTTTTCTTGTTAATTTGCTTTCTTATTTTGATTCTTAATGTTTTTTTCATTACTAGCCCTTTCATTTGCCTTGACATGAATGGTGTTTCAGGTCAAAGGATCTTTCTTGAGCTATATCAAAGCTGGGTACCTTATAGTTACGGGAGTTAGCCTGCTTAACCACCCTTTATAAGTTTTCTAAGTCCACCCAGAATGAAGAAAGTAAGGAAAGAAGTCATTTCAATAGCTATCAAACAGTATAACCATATTTAACAGTTCCTTTTACATTTATTTTCCTAAATTCAAATTGTTTTTACCAAGCAAGATTAGAGAGAGCTAGTGCTTTTCATCCTGAGCAACCAACCTCTATGTACATTCTCTTAATCCTACTGTGACCAGAATTCTTAACATTAGAAAAATAGCAAATACCTGATAAATACTTAGTGAATGACTAATGTCTTAGCCAGATTGTAGGATTTCTAACAACTGAGGTATTCTCATGCTCTTAATTAGAAAGAAAGAGATGTAAATGGCTCTTTTCTGTCCTTTATTTCTTCTCCAAAATGGCCACTTCCACTAAATCAGCATCCTTAAATACTTTGTCTCATTATCATCCTGAAGTAGAAAAATAAATATGAAAGAACATGGTTTTGCCAGATACAGCTCACTTCTCAACCCATTAGAAGTTGTAAGATGATTTTATTTTTTTTCCTCCCAGATGCAGTTTAGTCTCCTATGGGATACTGGTATTGTTGAGTGAAGTTAAAAATGTTTCATTACTAAATTTGTGTTGTTTATAGTCCCTGAGCAAATTCCTCAACAGTAAGAGTATTTTCAAGATGATACAAGTACTCTACAGATAAGTATTTATCACGTACAATATAGATGCACAGAGGGTCAGGACTGAGGCACAAGGCTGCACTCTGTGTTCTTGAGTGAAAAACACTAAAAGACACAAAGCAATCAAGGCAAGAGAATGGGGATGCCGATCTAGTCATTCAAAGACAGTCAAAGACGACAAGGTAACTCCTTTCGTATGTTCACTTTGGAGAGTGGACCAAATCTGTTCCCCTTTTCAACTTGTTTTTCTCTTCTCTACAGTGAAAACAAATGATGTATAGTTATTTAAATCTGCAAAAAGATATAAAGCAGAAACAAGTATGGATGATACTAATTTGGAAACTGAGATCATAGCCAATTCAAATATTGATACATTGCCTAGGATGCTTCTAGCTCACAGGAAAACTCAGAGTGAGGTAGAACTCCTACAGAGAGGATCTTAAGAAAGGGAAGCAAATATAGGCGACCACGCCTCTGTTCTTCCAGAAGGATGCAGGCCTGATGAAGAGAGAAGGCATATGCTGTCTCCATGCATTTGGGAGTGGCGGGATATTGGGGAAAGCTTGGAGGTACAAAGTCCTGAAGCACTCTCTAAAGAGCTAACCTGTAAGGGATTGGATTCATCCTAGTCAACCATGGTGGCAGGTTGAAGACAGTGAAAGTCTCACATTGAAAGAAAATATTGAGAATATTTATCATGACAGAGAAAGGAAAAAATTCATCTAGTGTAACATATTGTGCTGGACCCTGGTATAATATATTCGTAGTGATAATTAGGAAGCAGAGGAAATGGAAAAGAATTCATCCTGAGGGCTGTTGACAATAGGGTTTGTAGCAGAAGCAGCAGCTGCTCCAGCCTGTGGGGATCCCCCCAGGGGACAAGGTTTTGATGAAGTCCTAGTGAACATTTCCAACCAAGAAGTGTAGTCATTTAATCCAAGCCTGATCCTTGGAACCTGGACCATTGCCACAGATCAAGCAACTGTCATTTGGCACTTGTACCTGATGCAACTGCCTGCTGGGTACCTTCCTGTGTTATTTACTTCCCATGTAGTAGGCTTGGTTTGCTGGCAAACTCCTTGCTCAGCGTAATTCCTGGATTTGATCTCCTGGCTTTAAATGACAATGTCCATAAATTTGGCTGACAACATTTCCAGTTTAGAGATTAGGAGTCTATGAAAGAGGAGGAGACAGGTAATTGTCATCACTGGGCAGCAAATGAACACTTTTAAGCAAAGCTAACAGTTCCTTTGGCACCACATTAAAGCACTGAGAAAAGCTGTCCAGGCAATAATGCAAGCCACTGCACCTGAGCAGTTAAAATTGTGACAGCTTATAGAAATTTCACGCGCACACACACACACACACACACACACACACACACACACACACACACATATTTAATATACAGAAATGTTCATTTCCATTGATAGCAATTGCTAGCTTATAACTTCATAGTTTAGGTAGAGGAATAAGAAAATATGTTTACTAATTGATTTAGAGGTTTACAGGAGTCTTGCAAAATGTAAGTAAAAAGCACATCAAATGAGAAATCAATTGTGTGCTTTAGCTTAAAGACAGGGGCAGGATTGAAACTTTTGGACTAAATCCCAGCCTATAGAAGATTAGCTGTGTGAACGTGCTCAGCTTCTAACACTCTATATGCCTCCATTTCTTTACCTATTACATGGTAGCAACAATTCTACCTATGACATCATGTATTTTTAATTTATATGTTTAACATGTTTACAAGGTTTAGCTTACCTCACCTTATTTACCTAAGAACCAGTTAGAAGTTTGTCTGAATTTAAATCAGTGGCAATTGTGCCTCAAGTTCACAAGCTGCTTAGGTGAATACATTTTTCCACATTAGTATATCAATTTACATTCAAGGGATATTACTTTTAAAATACAAAGTTCTGGCATAACCCAGGGAATATTTTTAATTCATGATAAGATGTCATATGACATTATGTATGTGCTTTTATTACACTAGAGAGAGCCACATTCCATTTCTTAAAATTATGACATTTACTGAAAGACTGAGTTAGTGCTATAGCAATATGGCATGTTTGTGAAGGTTTAATTAATCATCAAACCAAAAATATTGATTTCTAATTGATAGAAAGATGGGCCTTTTGTTAAAATGAAACACCTAGAATCAGTAAGTAAATCTACATCCACATCAAATGATATGCCATCTCCCTTGAGTTAAACTAAGTAAGACCCAAAATATGAGAAATTCTGTGAGGATTCAGAGAAAGGAGAATAACTATACTGTTGACACAGAAAAAAAGCTAGTAAAATACCATTAGAAATTCCTGAAAAGGCTCTATAGATTTTTATACTATTTTCATATACTTACTCAAATTTGCATATTCTCTTTCACAACGGTCTATATGGGCCGTTTATTTATTTTTTTAATTAAAGCATGAGCTTTTGTTTTGTTGCTGAGTTATTTGTTTGTTTTATTTGCTTGTTTGTTTTTTTTATGAATTCTGGATATTAAATCTTTGCTAGATAATAATATGAAAGTATTTTCCCATTATTCAACTTGTTACTTCATAATATTCATTTTATTTTGTCTTGTTATATTTTGCTATAAAGTGAAAAACAAAGTGTCTAAAGGTATGTCAGCTTGGATCTCGATCTTCAGTTCCATTTTCTAAATCACCTTGTCTATTTTTGTATCAATAGTAGGTTGACTTTACTACTATAGCTCTGTAGTATAACTTAAAACCAAGAGAAGGTATACCTCTGGCAGGTCTTTTATCATTCAGGATTGCATTTCTATATAAAGTTTAATTTTTTTTCAATTTTGATAAAAATTTGTTTTAAATCGTTAATAGGAATTAGATGGAGTCTGTATGTTGCTGATAGACATATGGTTATTTTCACATTACTAATCATACTTTCTATGAACGGGATGTCTTTCCATTGTCTTATATCTTCTTAAATTTGTTAATTCAATGCCTTGAAATTTTTATTGCACAAATCCTTCACTTCCTTAATTAAAATTATTTCCAATTATTTCAGAGGCTTTGCAAAAGACATTGTTTCTCTGACTCATGTTTTTTCCTGTATGTTTGTCATTTATATGGAGAAAGGTTACAAACATTTGTGTGTTAATTTTTTGCCCTGCTATTTTTCTGAATATATTGACGAGCCCTAGAAATTTACTGATGGGAACTTTAGAATACTTTATTAACAAAATAATAACACTATGAAAAGAAAGACATGTTTTGCAACTCTTTCCAGAACTTCAAACCAAAGGGAGACTTTATCATTGAAATAAAACACATACAAGTTCCCAGTGATTAGAGCTTTTCCTAGGTCTTTGCAACTTTCACCTCATAAACCACTACAAACAAAATACATTTACATACTGTGTTCTTACTCTGTTATGACTATGCTTTCCTTTTTTTTTAACTAAGAAAAGTTTACGTGTAGACAGTTTATAGATAGACAGAATTATATTTTCTTTTCATTTGTTATTATGATTTATAATCACACACACACACACACACACACACACACATACACACACCAACTTATACATGTTACTATTATGTTAGGATTTGATTTCTCTACAATATGCTAAGTGTTTAAGAGACATAGTGAGAACATTGAATTTGTATTAAAGAAGTATTTACTTAAATTAAAATAGATTAACTCATTACATTGCCATATAGATGGCTGTGTAGGGAGCCATTCAACCGCTCCTTAAAGACGGCATTGACCAACTCAGCTGTACTGGCATAAACAACTCTTAATTGGCATTAGGCAGTATCGGCTACTGTTTGATCTTGTGCCCGACCACCTGGTGTAGAGTCACGAGGCAGCTCAAGACCACCTGGGGTAGAGTCACTAGGCAGCTCAGTGATTGACCAGGACAGGGTATAAATAGGCTGCTTGCGGTGGGGGACATTTGCCATCATGCTCTGCTAAGCTGTAAGTGCATCAAGTTCCTGAGTAAACTGTTGGGGAAAAAACCTGTTTGTCTTGTGTCTTATTCCCGCTGGACGGGGACAGCGCACGACAAAATGATGGCCCCTACGGTGAAGAAGCAATTCTGACCCTCACGAAGGTTTCAGAACCCCACCGGTACAGGGCGGGTCCAGTAAGTATAGGCCTTAACAAGTCCTCGGTAAAAGCGGCTACAATTTCAGTCCGCGGTAAAGCGGCTGGCGGGCCCGGTGAAGGTTCCTAGGACGAGTTAGTAACAGTTCTCGGTAATTGAGAAGAGTGAAAAGGTAGAAGTTTCCTAGGACGAGTAGAGGTTCCCAGTTGTTGGGACAAGGTAGAAGGATTCTGGGATGAATAGTGGGGTTCCCAGGACAAGTGTAGAAGGAGTAAGGTTCTCGGTTATAGGGGCGAGTGAAGTTCCTGGTTATAGGGAAGAGCAGGAAGTTCCCAGCAGTAGGGACAAGGCAGATTACAAATCTGCCACATTTAAAGGTAAAACAATGGGCAGTTTACATTCTTGCCCAGTTCAGAGCTCTTAATTTAGCAAGGAGCTTCTAAGAACCAAGGGAATAGAGGTAAGGAATTGAAAGAAAGCAGGTCAGAACATTCTCAGGAGACTGAGGTGAAAGAGTCAAGTGGAGGATTCTCAGGAGACAGCAGGGGCAGCAGCTGCAGGCAGACAGTGCCGCCAAGCCCTGGGGCATAATTGTGGCCCACGCGACAAGCGCTAGCCCACCACACTCGAGGCATCCGGGGCTCAGGGGTGGGGCGGCTGAGGCTGTGCCGACGCCCTTGGGCGCCTTTCCCCTTGCCTAGATAAGCGGATTCCCTCCCAGTCTGCAACTAGAGAAAGAACAAGATTCAAAAGATAGAGAAGCAAGTTAGTGTGGCAAGGGCGCAGTAAGCATGTGTCTGTATGGCATAATATCCCTCCTGAGGCAGGTGCTTTTCCTGTGCTTCAGGACCAGCAGGGTCAGAGATATCATGATGCTATGGTTTTCTCTAGGATTTTTGAAGGAGAGTAGATTAGAACAATTTCATGAGGAAAAGAATAATATTCAAAAGGAAAAGAAAATGGGTATCTACCCAAGTTTGAGTGAGTTTGATAGTTCATCAGGTTCAGATGAGGAAGAAATGATAGGGAAGCTTGAGGAAGAAATGAAGGCTATTTTGGATAAAATGAAGTCACTCCGTCTAGAGAAAAGGAAGAAGAAAAAGACAGGAACAAGGAGGTGAACAAGGAGGTAAACAAAACTGCCTGTCATGGCTGAATAGGGCTGCACCCTGTCCTCTGTCTTATATAGAAGCAACGCCAGTGGTAAGACCTGTAGGGTATTGCTCCTTTAGTCCAGAGACCTGGCGAGAAGCCTCTTTAACGTTTCCCGTATTAGAACGGGACAATCAGAGATGGCACACACCTTTAGAGTTTAAACAATTGAAAAATTTAGTTGAATCAGTACAAATCTATGGAATTAATGCCTCTTTCACACAATCACAGTTGGATAGATTAGGAACAACAGCTATGACGCCTCAAGATTGGATGGATACTGTAAAAGCATGCATGACCATGGGGCAATATCTAGATTGGAAATCTCTCTTTTTCGATTATGCTCAACAGCAGGCCCGTACAAATGCTAACAATAATCACCCTGAATGGTCATTTGACATGCTGACAGGACAAGGTCAATGGACAAATAATCAATTGGTATTTTCATTAGAAGTGTACAATCAAATCAATAATTTAGCAATTAGGGCTTGGAAGGCATTACCTAATAAGGGACAAGTGACTGGAAATCTCACCAAAATCATCCAAGGGTTAACGGAGCCATTCTCAGACTTTGTAGCAAGGATGATGGAAGTGGCAGGTGGAGTTTTTAGAGACACAGAGACAGCTATGCCTTTTGTGCAACAGTTAGTTTATGAACAATGCACCAAAGAGTGCCGGAATGCAATTACTCCATGGAAAGAAAAAGGTTTGGAGGCATGGATGAAGGCATGTAGAGAAATAGGTGGGCCCCTTACCAATGCAGGATTAGCCACAGCTGTAATGCAGCTTACAAAAGGAAAAGGAAATACTCCTGCTGCCACATGCTTCAGTTGTGGGCACCAAGGACACCTTAAAAGGCAATGTCCTGAAAGGGATGGAGGGAGAAGGGCAGAAAGTGACCACCACTCTTTCTTCTCCAGGCCACAAGTGCGGTGCCCCACATGTAGAAAAGGAAATCACTGGGAAAATGAGTGTAGATCAGTGATGAATATCAATGGGCAGGCATTAAATGCTGGATATAGAGGAGCCAAGCCAAAAAACGGGATACAGGGCCATCGACCTCAAGGCCCTCAAATATATGGGGCAGTAACCGAGAATTGGCCAAGCCTGAGGCCTCCAATGCAGTGGAGCCACCCAAAAGAGCAACAAAGGGATGTACCCAAGATGGGTTCCAGTACATCAAAAATGAAAATAAAATGTGCTCTGATGCAACTACTTAAAAAAAGTGGAGTGAAGCTAGAAACCGAAACCCTCAATAGATTCTCAAAAGAAATGGAGGCGATCATATTGCAGCACAGTGGACAGAGTGGCAAACAGAGAGGAAAAGAGTTTAAAAAGAGGGAAAGTGGAAAGGGTAGTTCTGATGAAACTCCAAATTCCTCTGACAGTGAAGAGAGGATAACTTCTAGAGTATCAAAAATGAGGCTAAGAAAAGACAGCCCTCCAGAACCATCTGCTCCACCATTAACTTCAGATACACCATTGACAAATGAAGGACTTGCCACAGCTATCTTAGCAGGACAGAAAGGACAGAGGAATAGAACTGGCTCAAAGAGCATTAGTGGGAGATGTTTCTCCTGTGGCCAGTCTGGGCATATTAGAAAGGATTGTCCTACCAGAAAATCAAATATCCCCATTAAAAAGTGGGGCACAGAGTTAAACAAAAAATTCTCAACTGAGGAATACCGAATGGCTGAGAAGCACTTGAAAAAATGTTCAACATCCTTAATCATCAGGGAAATGCAGATCAAAACAACCCTGAGATTCCACCTCACACCTGTAAGAATGGCTAAGATCAAAAATTCAGGTGACAACAGATGCTGGCGTGGATGTGGAGAAAGGGGAACACTCCTCCATTGTTGGTGGGAATGCAAGCTGGTTCAACCACTCTGGAAATCAGTCTGGCAGTTCCTCAGAAAATTGGACATAGTACTACCGGAAGATCCTGCAATACCCCTACTGGGTATATATCCAGAAGATATTCCATCTGGTAATAAGGACACATGTTCCACTATGTTCATAGCAGCTTTATTCATTATAGCCAGACACTGGAAAGAACCCAGATGTCCCTCAACAGAGGAATGGATACAAAAACTTTCCATATAAATGTGTTACCTCATGATGAGTCGATAATTTTTGTTATTTATATACTTTAAGGATCCGTTTACCTACCTAGACCTCCGGCAGTAGGACTCACTTCATTGGGTTAGTGTTTTCTTGAGTGTATTGTACATGAGTGACTATACACCTATAATCGGGTCTTTGGATCTGGTGGGTTCTATGTTAAATGATTTCAAGAAAGAAGAAACTCAAGAAGAAGGAAGATCAAAATGTGGACAGGTCACCCCTTCCTAGAATTAAGCACAAAGCACACATTGAAGGAATTACAGAGATCATGTGTGAAGCTGAATCCAAAGGATGGACCCAATGTCTGTGGCTGCCAGGGATCCATCCCACAATCAGCCACCAATCATAGACACTATAGCATATGCCAGCAAGATAGTGCTGAAAGGGCCCGGATATAGCTGTCTCGGGGGGAAATTATACCAATGCCTGGCAAACATGGAGGTGGAAGCTCACAGTCAGATATTAGATGGAACACAGGGTTCCGAAGGAAGAAGGAGCTAGAGAAAGTACCCAAGGAGCTGAAGGGGTCTTCAACCCTCTAGGTGGAAGAATAACCATGAACTAACTAGTACCCCCTGAGCTCATGTCTCTAGCTGCATATATTGAAGAGGATGGCCTAGTCGGCCATCATTGGAAAGAGAGGCCCCTTGGTCATGCAGACTTTATATGCCCCAGTACAGGGGAAAACCAGGGCCAAGATGTGGGAGTGGGAGGGTAGGGGAGCAGGGCCGGGAGGGGGGAGGGTATAGGGAACTTTCTGGATAACACTTGAAATGTAAATGAAGAAGTTATCTAATAAATATTGGGGAAAAAAAGGAAGAAATAAAGAAAGAAATTAAAAAAAAAAAAAAAAAAGAAAGAAAGGATTGTCCTAATCGCTTTCACGTTGCTGAGGCCCCTTTGGCTAGGCAACCTAAGATATGTCCAAGATGCAGAAAAGGAAATCATTGGGCTAGAGAATGCCAGTCTAAATGGGATGTGGATGGCCACCCTCTTGTGCCCATACAATCAGGTTTGAGGTCAAAAAGACTTATATTAACACCAGATATGGGTGTACAAGTTATTACCTCTGATTTTAAGTGACCCCTTCCTGACAATAATGTGGGCCCACTTTTGGGCTTCAGTTCAGCTACCTTAAAATAGCTAATAGTGCATCCAGGTGTGATAGATTCAAATTATGTAAGAGAAATAAAAATCATGGTTTCTTCCCCCCAAGGCATATGTGCTATATCCCCAGGAGATAAAATTGCACAGATAGTATTACTCCCCAGTGGTCATGCTAAGTATCCAACCAAGGGAAAAGGAGGACAAGGGGGGGGGGGGCTCAGGAAGGAGAATAAAGAAGACTTGAGCCAGCAGTGAATAAACCTTGTAGAAGGACAAGGTAAAGGTAAAATGTGTTTTATGTAAGGTATTGTCTGTCCTTGGCATGCCAATCCGTTCATGTCTGTCATGTGAAGTGTGTTTTCGTTTGATTGTCTGTTCAATTCACTGGTTCACTAAAATTCTCCACTCAGAAAAAAGATCTTAAAACATACTGC
>LR751104.1:0-79467 GCA_902729485.2 Mus minutoides
GATTGTCTAGAGAGATGGCTCAGTGGTTCAGAGCAGTGGCTGCTCTTTCAGAGGTCTTGAGTTCAGTTTCCAGCCCACATGGTGGCTCACAACCATCTCTAATGGGATCTGATGCCCTCTTCTGGCCTCAGCTGGCATGCATGTCATATTAAATATAGATAGAACTCTATTTAAATAAATAGATTTTAAAGAATTTTATGGTTGATGATTCTGAGGTGTGTGTGTGTATGTGTGTACTTTGAAAATGATTTTGGATACTTTGTCCCTTGGGAGTTCATGGAGACAAGTCTTGATTTATATTTAATTTTATTTTACTACTTTTGTTTCATTAACATTAACTGGATTCATTCTTTATCGTTGACTAAATTATAAAAACTCAGTGAGTTAAAAGTCACATTTCCGGCGTCCCTGTTTCTGTGCGGTTGCCTGGGCTGGGCTGGAGGAGCTGACCCATGCGCTCACCCTCCCAGCATGGACAGCAACCTCAGCACTTGTTAGCAGCCTGGCTGAAGGCTGCTCGCATGTCCTGTGGAGGCAACCTTCCCAAGAGCAAAAGGCCCAGGAAAGCCAGCGAGAGCTGTGCCTTTACAGTTCATCCTTTCGTCCTGTTCTCTAGAAGCGAGTCCCCAAGTCCAGCCCCCACACAGGACCTCTTCAAGGACAATTGTCCAAGAATTGGCAGATGTATTTAAAGCACACTGAAGAACCTCAGGGCAGTTTCCATACCTAAAGAGCCTCCTTGCCCTGAACGGAGCAGAGTCAGATCTGCAGCATACAGTCTGGTGCGGAGAATCTCTCATCATGGTGGAAGCAACTGTCCTGTCCCTTCCCCCTCTTGGTCGTCTGCAGGGGCAGGTGCAACAGATCCTTGGTCTCCCCTTAGAGAAGACCCTCCCTCTGGCTTCTTGGTGTCACTCAGAGAGCACCTCCCTTCCCACTATGCCAGTTCATGACAAGTGACCTGCTCAGAGCCCCCCCTGCATGATCACCTAGAGCACCTACATACACGGAGTTTTCCTGGATGAATGGAAATGCGGGGACAGACCAGGAAGCTCATGGCACAGCTCCCAGTTCATTGTTAGTGTAGGCATTAGGGTTGGATTGAAATGATAAAGAATATCTCTGTCTGGTGGTACAGCTAAAGCATCAAGAACACCCCAGAATGAGTGGCCATGGGGCGTGTTGCTCTACCCCAGCTCACGGTGGTCTGTGTATCACCCTCTCCTCCTGTGTGCTCAAAGCTTTCCTGTGGCCTTAGCTGCACAGCTGCTAGCTTCCCTTTGCTGGTCTATCAAGAGGGGCTTCTGCCTGGTCTGAAGCCCAAAACCTGAGCAAACCCACTCCGGAGCCTGAATCCCAGGTCTGCCAAGCACATATGTCAGACCTGGCTCCCATCACTCCAGGACAGTTAGGCTTAGGCTTAGGCCTGTTCCCTGGCCTCTGGACTGCTGCCCTGTGCTCTGGGTATCTTTCCTGTTTGTTAATCATTATCTTGTGCTTCCCATCTTTCTGACTCAGTCACCTGAACTGTGAGCCTAAGGTCCCCTAGTGCTACCCTCAGGTGTGGCCTACCCACCCCATGGGGTAGTTTCCAAAACCTGAACTAAGCCCAGACCTGCTAGTAAGACATAGGGACTTGTTGGTAACAGGGACCTCTGCAAAGTGACAAGCTCCCCTAGCCAAAGTATCGAAAGCCCAGGATAATGTAACCCAGCACTGTCCTTCAGGTGCGGGAGCTTGAGGCCGAGCTGGAGGATGAGCGGAAACAGCGGGCACTGGCTGTGGCGGCAAAGAAGAAGATGGAGATAGACTTGAAGGACCTGGAGGCTCAGATCGAGGCTGCGAACAAAGCCCGGGACGAAGTAATCAAGCAGCTCCGAAAACTTCAGGTAGGGATGGCAGGCTTGCCTTTGTGGAACATGGTCACATGGCCTTACTGGAACCAAGATGAAGCTGTGAAGCTGGGAGACCATGCAGCTCCCAACTGTCACCTTGTCACCACTGTCATGATGAGAACCAGAGCAGATGTCCCCTAGGTTACGGGGTTTGCTTTTGAGACAGAGCTGGGGATGGTGGCCAGGAGGAGCGTTGTTGCTGGAATCTGGTCCTGTGCCCCTAGCAACACTTCACGTCTAGCAACACTTCACGTCTAGCTCTATCTCCAAAGGAAAGTCGTGTCCCTTTCCTCGGAATGTAATTTTCAGACAGCTATAAGCATCTCTTTTGCTACCCAGATGATACAGTTTTATAGCCTCGCTGAGAAGAGGAGAGTTATTCGTGATAAAGGCCAGTGTGGGGTGGCCTTGGCTTGGTATAGGCACTGATGGGAAAGGACAGGGGTGTAAATTGTGACCAAAATTTCAGAAAAATCTTTCCTTTAACTTCGTAATTCTACATCTTCCTGCATGCATTCAACAGCTCTCTTAGCCGAGGCAGGGCTGTGTGTGAACAGCCCCAGGATGAAGGAGCCACCTGCCAGGAGATGGCAGTGGTGACTGCTGCTTACAGCTGCACATGCACAGGCCACAGGTTTAGGAGCAGAGGGTCCACTTTTGTGTGCTTTCTCTAAAGCTGGCGAGATGACTGAAGTTATGAGATGACTGAAGTTATAAGAAGACTCATTGCTCTTGCCCAGGACTAACCCAGGTTTGGGTCCCAGCACCCACAGCATGGTGGCTCCCGTGCTGCCCTCTACTGGCCTCCATGGGTACTGCACTCATGGTACATCAGCATACAAACTGGCTAAACACACACACACACACACACACACACACACAATTTAAAATTTTTGAAGCTGAATTCAAACTTTTATTTTGAGTTGATAATTACAAAAAATATTGCCCATGCCGGGCATGGTGGCTCACGCCTTCAATCCCAGCACTCGGGAGGCAGAAGCAGGAGGATTTCTGAGTTCGAGGCCAGCCTGGTCTACAAAGTGAGTTCCAGGACAGCCAGGGCTATACAGAAACCCTGTCTCGAAAAACCAAAAAAAAAAAAAAAAAGTATTGCCCATTATAAAAATATAATACTGAATGTATTTAATGCTTTTTATCAAGATATTCCCAGGTCACAGAATCTGTGTCCTCCTTTGCTCTGGGATGCTTATCCTGAGCTGGACTCCCAGCTCTAAGCATACTCTCTCATCCTCCTCAGTTGTACTCTACCTCATTTCTCCAGTGCCTGTCACTGAAGCTGGAGCTCAGATGCAGCCAGGAGAAGGCTGGCCAGCAGGCCACGGAGACCCTCCTGTCTGTTCCCCAGCCCGGGGACTACAGGCTCAGCCAGCTTTTGTGGGTGCTGGGGATCCAGACTTTAACCTCCATGTTGTGTAGCAGCCACAGTTAGGTCTCTAACCCTCCGACTGTGCTTTGGATTTACTTTTTTTTTTCTGACTAATTGATGTAGTTTGGGTTTCTATTGCTGCAAAGAAACACTATGACCAAAAACCTAGCTGGGGAGGAAAGGGGCTATTCAACTTATACTTCCATATTGCTATTCATCACTGAAGTCAGGGCAGGAAGCAAGAGGTGAAACAGAGGCCATGGAGGAGTACTGGCTTGCTCCCATTGGCTCGCTCAGCCTTTCTTATAGAACCCAGAACTAAGCCAGGCAGTGCCTTTGAGCCATCGCTCCAACCCCTGTCTATATCAATGTTGCTGAAGTCATTTACTAGCTGTGATGGCTTTCTTACTAAAATCCTTTAAGATTTCCTATGTAAAGATCATGCCATAAACCCACTTTGTTAATTCCTTCCTTCTTGGGTTGGCTTCTTGTTGAATTACCTGGGCTGGCCTCTGGACTTCAGGACTAGGTAGAGACTGAGATTGGATATCCCTACTTCATGATCTGTCGGGGGAAACACACAGTAAAGCTTCATTTCCTTCATAGCTGGTTGAATTTTTATAATGAAAAGGTGATTTATATCAGATGCCATTATTGCAGCTCACTAAGTGATACAGTTGTGTGAATGCATTTGTGCAATAATAGAGAATAAAAATCACTCCCTATAAGGACTTTCTTATTTAACCTCAGGCACAGATGAAGGATTACCAGCGTGAACTAGAAGAGGCTCGAGCATCTAGAGATGAGATTTTTGCTCAATCCAAGGAAAATGAAAAGAAACTGAAGAGTCTAGAAGCAGAAATTCTTCAGCTCCAAGAGGTATCTTTGCTTTGCCCTTAGAGTCGCTCTGAGACTAGAGGAGATGTGTTTTGTGGCCTTGGTGGTGTGATCTCAGCTCAGCACCGTTCTGCTGCTGCTTGGGCATATTCCTTTACCTGGATAACGGCAGAACAGCTGATCACTAACACAGCCTTCTAGAACCCTCCTCTGAGGGAAAGGGGTGGTCGTTATGTAAGCCATAAGATGGGTGAGGCCTGCCCAGGGAGGGATGTTGTCTCACACAGAAGTGCTGTCCCCTTACAGAAAGAGCCGCAGGTTTCAATGAATTTTGGAGCGGAACATCTTAAAACAAGTACTTTTCACTCATCCTTTACTAAGGTCTCCATCATAAGTAGCAGGCAGGGCCAAATTCTACCCAAGTAATGAGGCACCTAGAGTGCATTTCTCTATATAAATTTTCCAGATTTTTTCAAAAGATAATGACCTGAAATGTTGGCTGGACAACAGTTGCCATGAGATCTCACCAGCATAGGCTACAGCTGCCGCTGAGACTGTCAGTCAGGGGGAGGCTGAGAAAGGAAAACTGGACCAGATGTGGAGCAGAGCCCAGGCTTAGCTTAGCCTGAGTGCCGGCTTTTGGTCCTTTCATATTTTCTATTTGTCTTTTATTTCCTATGGGATATTTTTCTCCTTCTGTGAGGTGTGTGTGTGTGCTTCAGGGAGTGAAACCGGGGCCTCGAGCATGCTCACACACGCCCCAACACAGTTGAGGCTCCTGTACGCTGACTCCTGTCTCCAGACACTCAGAGACACAGACTCCCTCTGAGGTTCTTTTTTTCATCCCACAAACTTTGACACAGGGCAATTTTGCTGTCACAATGCTGTATTTTTCTTATTTCTATGAATGGCTTCTTTAATCCACAACTAATTTAAAAGTGTAGCTTAGACTTCTAAACATACTCCATTTGCTTTTTGGTTGCTCTGTACTTCAGCATACCATGGTCGGTAGCTCCAAGGCCTTGAACGAGCTGTGATTTGGTGTGGCCAGTGTCTCTGTAGGGTTCAGAGTTGAATTTTGTGCTCAATGACTGTAAGGACCATGCAGGGATGGTGGGATACAGCCACTGCACGCAAATGACAGTGAAGCGCTTCCTTGGTGGCCTTTGTTTAATGGGCCTGTAGCACATCTGGCCTCCTTCCTTATAGAGACTGCTGCTTGGTTGTATGGAAAGCATGAGGGGAATGACCAAGGCCAGAGCCTAACTCAGTTTAAACTCATTCAGGAGCTGGCCTCATCTGAGCGAGCCCGCCGACACGCAGAGCAGGAGCGAGACGAGCTGGCTGATGAGATCGCCAACAGCGCCTCTGGAAAGTGAGTCTCCCTCGGCAGCAGGCAAATGGGGTGGGTGGCATGGAAGCGCTAGTGTTCCGCCTTCCCTCTGCACAGCACAGCTCCCTACCTCAAGCATGTGCAGCTGCACAGGCTGGGCACAGTCACCTGACATCTAAGAGTAAGTGGGCTTGCTCATCTCTTCAGGTCTAAAAGGAGGACCACAAGTCTGGGCAACCTCAGCCACTGCCTGTCACACATAAGGCCACACATTCACGTGCCCATGCACACACAGGCCACACATGCATGTATGTCTGTGGCGGTCGGTGCCAGTGGCCTCACAGAGTGCACACCCACAGACCACACTCACCCACAGACCACACTCACCCGGCACCTGAAGGCCTCCCTTTCAGACTCACTGGCTTGGCAAGCAGCTTCCTTACAATCTTCCTCAGAATTTCCTGTTTTTGTTTTTGTTTTTGTTTTTGTTTGGGGGAGTTTGTTCTTTTGCCCAGTTAAGTTGCTTTCTCCTTGGGAGTGCTGGGACATCTTAAAGTTCATCTAAGATCTTGGCTGAATTCTAGAGGCAGAGTTAAGCAACTGGGAGGTCACCACAGTGGTTCAGAGGACAGTGCAGGACCAGGAAGACAGATATGGGCAGGAAAGAGAACTGTCTGAGGGCAGGGCTTACCCCCGGATCAGGGATTAATCAGGAGCGATGCTCACAGTTCTCATCCTATGCTCTGTGCTCGGGCCCCTTCCTGTGCTTAGGTCTGCGCTGCTGGATGAGAAGCGGCGCCTGGAAGCGCGGATCGCACAGCTGGAGGAGGAGCTGGAGGAGGAGCAGAGCAACATGGAGCTGCTCAATGACCGCTTCCGCAAGACCACGCTGCAGGTGCCATGCTGCCGTCCTTGGGAGCGGCCAGCCTTGGGCATTGCCCCTGCACAGGTTATCTGACCTCCCTCCCCTTGTAGGTGGACACACTGAACACAGAGCTGGCAGCGGAGCGGAGCGCTGCCCAGAAGAGTGACAATGCCCGCCAGCAGCTAGAGCGACAAAACAAGGAGCTGAAGGCCAAGCTGCAGGAGCTGGAGGGGGCGGTCAAGTCCAAGTTCAAGGCCACCATCTCAGCCCTGGAAGCCAAGATTGGGCAGCTGGAGGAGCAGCTTGAACAGGAAGCCAAGTAAGATGTTGAGGGCCATCTCATCACCCAGAAGTACCCTCGCCCATAGGAAGACCCAGTGCAAGGGAATGTGGGGATGCAGGGTGTGTTACCTGCAGGAGCTAGAAGGTTCTGTAAGCAGTGAGAGATGTGCCTGAGGAGGGGCTGGGGCTCTGCCTGGCCCTGCTGGAAGCCATCATGCTGCCCTGTGACATCCTAGCCCCAGCATCTTTATGGCCCCACTGCAGACTCCTGGTGATGCACCCTGTGAGGTGCCCATTTGCAGTATTGCCCCTGACAGTTTCCATCACACCAAGTGAATCAAAGCGCTGGCTGCACAGGATGGAATGAGCAGGCGGCTGCAGCAGCCCACAGACCCGCCTTGTTGGGGAGGATGGGACCCAGAAATGCAGTCCCAGTGCTACATTCCTAGCCCTCCTCCCACTCGGCTGCAGTGTCTCCAGCAAGGCACGGGTTTCACTAACAAGGTTTAAGTCACCTTACCTGACTCCACCAACCCAGATCCAGCTAGAAAGGAACGGTTCCTGTCTGCAGGGACTGTGTTCATCTCCTAACTGGGCAGCAGTCCCAGGCCAGAGTGTGGTGGTGATTTCACTGTTCCCCAGTGGGTGGGGTTTGCTGCTTCCATTGGCTGTAAGAGCTCCCAGCATTAGTAAACTCTCCAGCTGAGACAGTCACTCCATAGACTAGGTGTTTGTTACATGATAACCAGGTCTGTTCCCTATGACTGACGTGTACTGTGTGCACAGAAACAAGGCAGTGCTGCCACTGAGGACATGGAAAGGCAGTCCCTGTGTCAGGCTTCTGGGAGGTCTGAAGGGCATTCCAGTATGTGCCATTTTCCAAAGGAAAAAAAAACCTCCAAAAATACTTCCCTGTTTAAAATATAATTAATTTCAAGTTTTAAAACTACTTTGGTCACTTTGGCAGGGAACGAGCAGCTGCCAATAAACTAGTCCGTCGAACAGAGAAGAAACTGAAGGAAATCTTCATGCAGGTTGAAGATGAGCGTCGGCATGCAGATCAGTATAAGGAGCAGGTAGGAGAAGCCAGGCGGGTGAAGGTCACCACCCGGGAGTGTTTAAGAAGGCAATCACTGTTAAGGACACTCTTGGAAACTTAATTACAGCATTTCAACTGACAGCAGTAGCATGTGTACCCCCACCCCCCAGTTCCAATGGGGAAAGCAAGTCAGCGACGCTTTGAGATGTGAGCCCTGGGCTGAGTTTTAAAGTTACGTTAAGTTTCCTCCACTAAACTGCGTCACAGGCAAACGAGCTTCTTCCAGTTTCCCTCCTGTGCCTAGAATAATAGTTCTTGGGTACAGCGAGCATCAGGGAACTGGTCGGAGGAAAATCTGGGAGATGGTAAACAACAGCAGAAACCAGGGAATGTGAAGGGCGTCTGCCCACACGCACAAACCCCTAATCCCAGAGGCTCAGTACTGAAGGGCTCACTCCAACACGCCTGTGGTCCCAGTAGAGCATAGGGATCAAGACCACTTCAGGGCCTTCACTTCCCTGCTTGCCAGGCAAGTGGCGACTGCACCCATGAGGCAGTAGCCAGTCCCTGCAAGTTTCAGAGCAAAGGAGCCACAGCCAGATTCTTAAGCGGGAGCGCACTGCACTCTCCCAGAGTGGCTGTGTGGAACAGCCACACTACGGACAGTATCCTGTGCAGACTGCTAGCCTTCTGCACAGCCCCATCAGTCACGTGAGTGGATGGGAAACTGGTGTGTTTTCACAGGAAAGGTTGCTCTGTAAATACCGGCTTTACTAAGGCAAGGGGAAGCACCTTAAAGCAGCCCTAAAACAAGTGCGCTTGTGCGCGCACAAGATGTCACAGAGCTTGCTGACCCTCCAGGTCGTCTGACCCTGGGTTCTCTGTTTGCTTTTTATTTGCGTAACTCCCCAAGATGGAAAAGGCTAATGCCAGGATGAAGCAGCTTAAACGCCAGCTGGAAGAAGCTGAGGAAGAGGCTACACGCGCCAACGCATCTCGGCGTAAACTCCAGAGGGAGCTGGACGATGCCACTGAAGCCAATGAGGGCCTGAGCCGCGAGGTCAGCACACTCAAGAACCGGCTCAGGTAAGTGTTCGGCGAGCCCTGGAGAGCTGGCAGGCTTCATCTGTGGAAGTTGGATCAGTCCTCTAGAATCCCCAGGCAAGATGCAGGGCATTTACAGTAATGAATGGGAGAAAGCAGACCTTAGAATCCACAGCCTCACTCAAGCAGGGCAAGAAAGGGGACTGCGGTGTTTGAGGTAGAGCTTTCACCGTAACCTGTCTTCCTTAACCATGTTGGCCATGCTCACGTGCACTGTGGGAGGAAACGATGGGGTAGGAAGGCCACCCCCACCACAAGGCCATGATGCCCCAGACGGGGCAGAAGGTAGAGAATGAGCCTTGTTTGGAATTGATCAACCCAGAGGCCTCATGTTCTATGCTTTTCTCTTCCAGGCGGGGTGGCCCAATCAGCTTTTCCTCAAGTCGATCTGGCCGGCGCCAGCTGCACATTGAGGGGGCATCACTAGAGCTATCAGACGACGACACAGAAAGTAAGACCAGTGATGTCAATGACACACAGCCACCCCAATCAGAATAGGCACAGGAGGTCAGAGGTGATGCTGAGGACAGGCCAGAACTCATCCCAGCACAGTCTGCTTGAGCCCTACACTCACTGCTCGGGAATGGCAAGCTCCCAGATTCCTTCCAGGAAAGTCAACTGTGTCTTAAGGCTTTGCGGCCTGCGCAGACTATATCCTACTTCAGACTAGGTACAATTGCCCCTTTTTATATATACACCTCCACAAGACATGCGTATTAAACAGATTGTCTCATCGTTGCATCTATTTTCCATATATTCATCAAGAGACCATTTTATGACACATTAAGAAGAACGAACCTTTTTGAAACTAACTCCAGGCCCTTTGTTGCCAGTGGCTGGGCCTGAGGGTTGCCCCGGGACCGTTGCTCAGCTGCTCTGCATGCCCTGTCCTACTGACAGGTACCTTAGTTCTGTGTTCATGTGGCCCTGACCCTTCCTTCAACCACACCCGGTCTCTTAGAACGTTGTGAACCTAACCTGCACTTGTGTCTCTCATCTCCTGTGAATAGTGATCACTGTCTCAGTGAGCAAACTGAGAGAGGGGCTTTGGCGGCTTAGGGGTGGGTTTCGATTAGGGAAGCAGCATCCATTTTGGGGTTCTCCTGCCCATCTCCCAAGGGGTAACCCTGCCCCTCAAATTTATGGTGTCCCCACCGTCTCAATGTGAATAGTCTCAGAGCTCTGTGCACAGAGAGGACAGTGGCCACAACAGGTAAGGTGCCCCAGGTGGCAGCCATCACAGTAACTTCCAGGTGGTCTCCTGAGTGTCTGGCTTGATGATGCCTCAATTCAGGAGTGAGCCTCTGTGACCCTTGGGGGTGACCCTTGGGGTGCTCGCAGAAGGCCTCTCCAACCAGTCAGGCCCTCTTGCAAATTCAGCCACTGCTTTGAGCCCAAAACGGGAATATTAGTTTTGTGTCGGAGGTGTGTTCCAAGTTTGTCAATGAGGCTATAGCCTCAAGAAGATGCCATCTGCCTGAATGTTGACATGCCAGCGGGCGTGTGACCCTTCATTTTCCCTTTCCCTTCCTTTGGACAGTGTTACAATGAACACTTAGCATTCTGTTTTTGGTTGATAGGTGAGCAAACTGACATTACAGAAAGTGCCTTAGACACTACAGTACTAAGACAATGTTAAATATATTATTTGCCTCTATAACGACTTAATGTATTAAGTTTTGACTGTGCTTCATATCATGTACCTCTCTAGTGAAGTAGAACAAAAAACATTCAGTGAGAGCAAATCAGTGTTAGTGACAAGCCCCGACCCGTGGCCCCGACCCGTGGCCATGTGCTTGAAAACACGGACCTTTTGGGTTAAAAGCTTTAACATCTGTGAGGAAGAACTGGTCACATGGGTTTGGAATCTTTGATTTCCCCTGTATGAATTGTACTGGCTGTTGACCACCAGACACCTGACTGCAAATATCTTTTCTTGTACTCCCATATTTCTAGACAATGATTTTTGTAAGACAATAAATTTATTCATTATAGATATTTGCGCCTGCTCTGTTTACTTGGAGGAAAAAGCACCCGTTGAGAACAAACAGACCTCAATAAACAAGAATAATCATGTGACCATGGACTCTGCTTCTGCACCTTCTGTTCTTGGTTTCCCATCTGTGACCTGACTAGAGGGGCATCACATACCTGAACGAAGCACACCAGGGTGGGGTCTCCCAAAAACAGCAAATGGCCAACACCTGAAGGCAGGGGACAATGTACAAGTGTTTGGCCCAGTCACTGAAGACTAGACTAGGTTAGACCATTTTTAAGGAATCTCAAAAGTTTGGGATTGCATGTCTGTACAGGAGGAGTGTAGGACACAAACTGGGACGGAGCAGCCTTTCTGTATCTACTGTCTGGGTTGCAAAGAAACCCCAGGGAAGCGGGAAGTGAGCACACACCCATGGTGGATTTAGGCCTCTTACAACACTGGTGGTAGGAAACCGTCTGTCCTGGCCATGGGAGAAGAAAGGTGGTTGGTGGGACAGAGAGCCAGACAGGCTTCACCTTTGGGGCCATATCCTGCTTGGATGTAGAAGCCTGTTTGTCTCAATCATTCTTTCCTCCTGTCCAGCCTGACTAGTATGTCACCTTCTCAACAATTCAGCCTGCCAGGAGAAACAGAGTCTGTGGACCAAGACCAGTTCCTGATTCCACAAAGATGCTAAGTTGAAGGAACCATTGATCGCTAAAAAATTCCTCCCTCTGTAGTCAAATGTAACTTGAAAAGTCTCTACTAACCAAGACATGGTTACACACACACTGAACTGATTCCTGGCTTGATGGCAGGCTTCCAACATCCTGACACCAGGAAGACTCCAGGGCCTCTGCTTCTCATCCATTTCCTCCATGGCCTGAACATTAGCTAAGATGTCCTAGCCAACAGCCCTGTTGCTCTGGTTTGACTGACCACAGTTGGGCCCAATACTACTGAGGGACAGATGTTAAATACAAAGGAAGAACACTAGAAAGCAAGCTTCCCCGTCTCAGGCTTGCTCCTACCTCCCACACAAAAACATCAGAATGCCTAGGAAGAGAAAACTGATGGCTTCTCTCACCACAGCCCCAGCAGGTCTGAGAAGAAAGCCTGTGGACTAGGCGGTTAATAGCACTGACTGCTCTCTCGAAGGTCCTGAGTTCAAATCCCAGCAACCACATAATGGCTGACAACCATTTAATGAGATTGGACACCCTCTTTTGAAGACAGCTACAGTGAACTTACATATAATAATAAATACATATAAAAAAAAAGCAAGCAAGCCTGTGGCCACATCACCCCCATGCGCTGCCCAGTCCCTCTGCTTCACTACCTTCCTAAGACACTTAAGAGCAGTCTCCAGCCTTCACTAAAAGGCTGTCCTAGCTCAGCTATGGGCCAGACCCTACAGTCTACTCCTGACCAGTGAAACAGTTAGCTGTCAGGAATGTGACATGCAGCTATGGAAGGGTATGTTCACTTCACAGTGCTGATCAATTCTAGCTACCTATGGGCTGGATATTACATCCCCTATGTGTTATACCAAGTAGGGAGCCCAGATCCTTTGAGCCCTATGAGGCTGGAAATTCAGTCTAACTCGTTACAGTGGTGTGGCCTTCATTTGTTTTCAAAGGACAACCAATGAGCTCCATTCCAGCTGACTGAGATGATACAGCTGGTGTAGATTCTAAAATGCCCGAAATCTTACACATCAGTCACTGTCAGTAGATGGCTGTCACTGCAGAATGGCTGTCAGCCACTCGGGAGAAAGTTCTGGAAGTGACAATGAGAAATGTACCTTTCAGGAATCACATCAACACCACAGCACAGGATGCCAATTCTGCTTGGGAAAATACGAAGAAGGGCAACTCTGGGTCAGATGAGTGATTCAGAACGCAGGCCCACGTCAAGTCCTTCTAGGCAATCTTTCATCCTTCTCATGGTATATGAACTGTGATACACTTAGAAGCGCTAGGTGTGGTGAGCCAGTCACGCCTTTAACCCCAGCACTGGGGAAGCCAGGGCAACAGACCTACCAAGAAATCTTTCTGCAGACATTCAAAGCTTTCAGTAATATTAGAAGTATATGGGATAGGGCTGGTGAGATGGCTCAGCGGGTAAGAGCACCCAACTGCTCTTCCGAAGGTGGTAAGTTCAAATCCCAGCAACCACATGGTGGCTCACAACCATCCGTAACGAGATCTGGCTCCCTCTTCTGGAGTGTCTGAAGACAGCTACAGTGTACTTACATATAATAAAGAAAATAAATCTTTAAAAAAAAAAAAAAGAAGTATATGGGAGCTGGAGAGACGGCTTGGTGGTTAAGAGCACTGCTGCTCTTCCAGAGGAATCCAAAACCCTTTTCTGGCCTCCAAGGGCACCAGGCACGTATATGATGCACATACACACATGCAGGCTAAATACTGCCACACAGAAAAGAACGGCATTTTAGTAAAGTTCTACATGATAAGCACTTCACTGTTCTCAATGGTGAAGGGGAATCTTCTAACAGTGGTGTCTCAGGGTCTGCAAAATGGCTCTGTCCTGAGTCCAGGGCCAGGGGACACACGAGAAGCTGTTTTTGTACTCCCTGAGGTGGCATTTAGGTGGCTCAGAGCAGCCACACCGCCTGCCTCTCAGCACAGGTCTCAGGCCAACGTGCACAGTAAAAGAAAATCAGCGTTATTACTATGACTGACTTTTCTTAAATCAACCTGGGCAACCTTGGAGACAGTTTTAAAATCTGGAGAGTAAGTCACCACACACTTTGCATCCCTGGATTTGTTTTTTGAAACTGAATGTGCTGCTGCTTGCAAGTTTTCTTCTCGCTGATTACATCAGCACCCTGACCAGGCTGCACCCCGACATCCCATCCCCTGCCACCAGACACGGAGGTTTATGGTATTCTTGGTATCATGGGTTTATCCCAAAAGCAAGCTTTTATAGCCTTACAATATAAGGCTAGATTAAGACATGGAGAGTAACATAATGAGTGGCTTAAAAGATCAATAGCACTTCCCTATCACACAGGAATCAGAAACAGTATCTTTTCCTAGCTCCGATCTCCCGTGCAGCCAGCGGCGGGGCTTACCACTGAACCTCACTCCTCTCATGGATGGCATTTCCTCAGGCCCTCTGCCAGGCCAGCAGTGAGCCTTGCTCTCCTCGCAGGCATCCCCACGACCACATCCAGGCAGGACTAGGACTCTACCTACTGCACGTTAGTGCAGACGGCTGTCAAGCATGACACCTGCTTACAAATGCCCATGAAAAGCTTAAACTTCAGTGTGCTTGGTCTCGTCTGCCTCTGGGAAGGCTAGCAGAAATCCTGTGGGTGCAGATAGACAGCAGGACAAATAATCATAAAACAGCACAAACCCCATTTGGTCCCCCTAACACAAAGTGCTAACAGATTGTTTCTGCATGTGCCTCTTCAAGCCAGGCACAGTGAATCGCAGCTATCAAGCTCAGAGATCAGGAGGCTGAGGCAGGAGGGATGCCTCAGGTCCACACTACACAGCGAATTGCTAAACCTCCCTTTTGGGAAAAAGATAATAGTCTCATGGCTAGTCCGGGCCTTGCTCTGAGCTGTCCTTTCTGCAAACAGGGGCAAGTGGCTGCTCTGTGCTCATCTGTGCAGTGCCCACCCCAACCCTTGGCCCCACAGTAGGTACTGAGGCTCTCAGCTGACTTAGTGGTTTTTAGTTATTCTGAGCCAAGAAGTGGGACTCTGTCTTCTACTTGTTGAGGAAGACACTGAGTGGGGTTGAGGGAGTGTGGATTAGCATTTCCAAGAAGGAAGGCTTCCATAGAACCAACAGACCAAACTCATCAAATTTTTAGTCCGGAGGATTCAACAACAGCTGGCCACAGGCACCCACCAGGAAAACAGGCACTCAGGCAACTATTAGAGTCAAGACTCAGGCTAGCAGGACAAAGCATCCTGAACCATCCATCTCACAGGTAGGTGCTAAAGAGGAGCCCTCACAAACAGCGTCTACAAACGTCAGAAAGTAAGTGTAACACACTGCCACTTGGGCGGACCTGGACCCAAAGCAGCAGCAGCAGCAGCAGCAGCATCCCTACCTACCCACCCCCATCATGAACCCACGAGCAGCAGCGGACAGAGCAGTCTGGGTAAGTCCATGGGTAAGGAACCTCAGAAACCCTGAGAAATCCCTTGAGGCCAGAGTGGGGGGCTCAGCCTCACCCGAGCCCACCAAAAGAGTCTGCTTAGTATCTTTTAGGCCTTAGGTTCTCACATAAACAAAGGTCTGCTAACTGCTCAAACTCTGACCTCTCCACCCTTCCAAAGCAGTGAGACGGGGTAGACTATCTTCTACTAGTCAGAGCACACATGGCTACCAGTGCCTCCTGGTCAGTCAGACTAGGATAAAATCTCTAACAAACTAGAAAGATGGTGTCATCTGTTAACAGAAAGTTTAAAGGTTATCTTGTTTCCTAGTCATTTAGGAATCTGATTTCCTTAACTTTTGCTTTTGCTCTCTTGGTTTTGTTCTTGTTTTATGGTTTGGTTTGGGGGATGAGGGTGGAGATGGGGTCGCTATACATACTTCTGGCTATCCTGGACCTCACTATGTAGAGCAGACTAGCCTTGAACTTGAACTCAGAAATCCACCTGCCTATACACCACACTCAGCACACTTGTAGTTTTAAGCCATAATATGCTGCTGTAAGCAGGCAGGGTTCAGAACACAACACACTCCAGACACACCCACTGTAGTTTCTTCACCGTGGCATCTGCAACTCTGCTACCAAACACAGGACTTTCACTTGCTTGCTAACATCAACCCGGGAAAGAAGTGTGAGGACAGCCCATGCCCAGGTAATGTCTCTAACTAAAGCTCTTCTGGCAAAAAATGTCGTATGCAGTGCAAACGGAAGACCCACGAAGGTACACCATGGCGAGCCCACCAGTCCTGCCAGCCTGTGGGGTCTGGGCCATTCTCAGGCTGCCCCTGGGAATGGTACAAGACTAGAAACGTATGTGACTACAGTCTCTTCTGTGGCCTCAATCTCATCATTTCCTACCTGTTCTCCATCACATCCATGTGGGAGAAGAGACACTGAACTGCCTCTGTGTGGTCTTCTCTCATGGGACAGCAGGAACCAAATAAAGCAATCTCGACCCTTTTTTTTTTTTTCTGTGAAATTTATTGTTTCCACATTAAAAGATTTTTTTGGAGGGAAGTATCTTCTTTTAACCACATGATGATCCTATACAGCTGCCCAGAGTAGGACACCATCCTAAGTCATTAATTAACATGCCATATGAGTCTGAATAAATAAAAGCTACAAAGCCCAAGTTATATACAAATATCTTAGGCAATAATGTTTACAAACCTATGTACAATAAAACAAATGTAAACAGTAAGTGCAGCATGAGAATAATCACAGGGTGCAAGGGACGAACACCTAGCCAGTCTGCCCCCGAGAGCTGGCACTAGCCAGCCCCAGAATCAGGCCCCTCAACCCTTCCCAAGGCAACTGGATGGACCTTCAGAGGAGAAAACAAAAATGCTCTGAGAGATGTCATTGAACTGAGGGCCTGGAATGCTGGCAAGGAGGTTGCCACCTGCCTCCTGAGTCTGAGGCACAGAGGAGAGGGCAACACAGAGGCTCAGCCCTGGCGTGCCCATGTCCCAGCTGCCCCTGCCTCCTGCAGCTCAGACAGGCATCTCGCTGCTTTGAGAAACAAGCAATGGAATGGACTGCTTACATAAAGTCAGAAGGTACAGACAATGTTCCGTAATTCAGAGATGTTCCTGACTCTGACAGAAACAGGCCTGAACTGCAGGGGTGAGGCTAGGGGACACATGATTGTGAGCACTGAAGATGCTTGGCAGGAGCTTAGAAGGTCTTATCAACCTGATTGAGGGGAAACTTCTAGAAGATCTGCAATGTCCTAAACACAACTAAATCCTATCAGCACAGCAAAGATGGGGCTATGAGGCAGATGTGATGAATGGGAACTTCCACATCCAGTGATCGAGTAATACACGTATGTATCACTTGTGACCCACAAAAGTGCAATCATGTGAAACCAACGGCACTACGGCGAGAAGAGAAAATAGCCAGTATTGATATCGCGCAGAGTCCTGGGGCTGGGCAGGGCCCAGCAGCCGCCACTGCATGCAGCCTGCCCTCTGCCAGCGGTGAAGAGGTGGACAGAGGGGCACAGGGCTGGACCCAGGCACCGAGGGACGAGGCGTAGGTGTCCTGGGCTGCTGGAAGAGGGCAGGGGCCCCACCTGGAGGCCGGGCACTCACACACTGAGAGGCAGCATACCCGGTGCTGACGATGGGCGTGAGGAGCCTAGCCCAGGAGGAGGAGGAGCTGGATCAAAGCCATTTACTGCCCTGTGGGGTGACCAGAATAGCAAGGGAAGAAGAAAAGAAAAAGAGACTCATTTAAAATCACTCTACACATAGGAAACTTAGCTGCTTTCTCTAACTAGTCCTCTTCCTTACCCACAGTAGGATCACAGCTATTCAAAGAGAATAGAGAATGGCTTGTTCTCAATCCTGGGGTACTAAGACCATGTATATCTTTCTAGGCAACTTTGCCATATGGGCCACCATAAACAAATTCTGATTTTCTTTTTAACCACTAAAAGGTCTCATGTCTGGCAATAGAGAGCTCATTAAATAATTATACTACAAAACAATGAAATATAAATACTACTATTAAGAATGTATTCTACAGTACTTTTAATAGGAACATATTCAGAATGTATTGAATGATATAAGGAAAAGGGGCAAGCTATCTAAACTGCCTATGTTCAGGGTTTATTTAAAAGAAAAAGGCAGGGCGGTAGTGGTGCACGCCTTTAATCCCAGCACTCAGCAGGCAGAGGCAGGCAGATCTCTGTGAGTTCAAGGACATCTACAGAGAGAGTTCCAGGATAGCCAGGACTTCATGGAGAAACCCTGTCTCAAAACAAAAAAAACAAAACAAACCTCTCCCAAAAAAGAAAATGCAAGCAGTGTACAGCCTAGGTTCTATTCTATTCTAGCCTTTTACACAGACACTATGATCTATGTAGTTAAGTCTAGAATGAATATAGATGCATACACATATGTAAACATATAATGTATGGACTATATATACATATTATATATATACATATATAATCATCTATATCATAGAAGAAAATTTTAACAAAATGTATTCTTCTCTGAGTTGTAGATAAATTTCACTGGTTTATAATTTATTATGTTATAAATCTATTCCAATACCAGTTTCTCAAGGTGAAAAAAATTAATGCTTAGCAAGCAAAGCTAGATGAGAAAATTTGTTGTTTCTTAAACACCACAGCAACCCAGTTCCACAGAAGGGCCAGCATTCAGGCACACCCAGCAAGGTGGAGGGCACCCACAAATCCACCCACCAGCATGCAGTCGCAGGAAGCAGGGGGAGGAGAAAGGAGAGGGCAAGACACAAGACCTCAGGAGGCAGCTCAGCCTTTCTAGTCTAAGACACTTGATAGGAGAATCCATCCCATTAGTGACTCTGAGGGGCCACAATGCATCATTCTTGCCCAACACTGTCCCCCATTTGTTTCAGAAGGATTCAAGGACCTGAATACAGACTCACAAGGAAACATTCTCTAAAAAGTAAGCCATATATTCCCTGCAAAGACCACTGGTTCATAAGCAGTCAGTCACCAATGGCACACAGAAACAGACATGCAGAGGAGCACAGAAACCAACAGCAGCAGGACACATCCTACTCCAGCCCCCAGCCTCATTCCTTGTCCTACTTCCATGCTCCGCAGCGGAGTTTTCTCTCTTTAAATCTTCTTTCCCAAGAGCTGCAGGCCTGGGCTCATCCTGCGGTCTCGGGCAGTCAGTCTGTTTGCCTGTGCAGTGCCTGCCTCACAACTTCATGTGTCACTTGCCTGTACAGACCTTGAGCAGCCTTTAATGCTCTTGACCACCAGAGGAAGAACTACTTAGGAGACCTAGTATCTAACTACATTACAGAATACCCCCAACTCAGACAGGGCACACTGTAGGTTGCCAAGAGTTTGTCACATGGTCTGCTGGGGTATGCAAAAACAGCAGCCACAAGGACAGTCCCTCACACAGAAATGGTACAGGACTAAATTAAATGCACTTTTCAAGTAGGATCAAGTTCGTCTCCACTGTTATAGAGGGAAACAAACCAAGAGAAGATCTGATCATTGGCCCAGGTTCACCCACTGAGCTGTTAGTGAGCTGTCAGCCAGCTGCCTCCAGGTGTCCCTCTTCCCAACCCCTAGTCACAGCCACTCAGAAGCCCTCAGTGAACAACCAGTTCCATGCCTCAGTACATATGAGCTCTAGTAGAAAGTCAGTAACATCTCTGTATGAACAGGAGAACTTGGCAGTGGGCTGAGCAGAGGCTCTCACCTAGCACTTCTCTTCTGAATCAAGAGGTAAGAAGTTAAAACCAGAAGAAAAGAAAGCTGGCCTCCAGAAGTGTTTTTGGTCTGGAGAGGTCCTTCCAGGAAACTAAATTCATTCAGTGAGGAAGATTCCCAAAAGAAGAAAAACCTTTGAATATACCAGATGCAAATGTGAAGAAATGAATGCCCAGAATGAAATGAAAGGCACAGGCAAGGATGGAGACAGCACTAGGAATCAAATATGCAAAAAAAGGCTCCAGACATGTAATTCATGAATTTATACCCCAAGTCTACCTAAGGTCAAACTGACTGCAAATCCAGAAAGATGCTCTAGCAACAGAAACTGCACCTTCTCAGCCGGTCAGGAGAGCAGTCTACCGTCTAACAATACAAAGAGCAAAGCTTGGCCTGTCAGAGCAGAAAGGGAGTACCTGTGAACACAGCAGGAAGAGGGCAGCCAGAGCCCATTCTCCCTGTGTGTAAACAGAGGCCTGGAGCACTTCCAGGCAGCTCCAGGCCTCTATCCACAGTTCACCATCCCAGTTCAAGGTGGAGACGAAAGCATAGGGAAAGGGAGTTCACTATCTTCAGCTTCTGAAAGGAGAGAACAGAAGCAACTCTAAGGCAGGAGGAGCTCACCCCCATGAAGGCAGTGAGATGAGATCCTGGAACCCAGCACTGCCTCCACCCCGCAACTCAAACTTCATCCTGCCACAGGGAGACTCTCAGCCACCCAGACCACTATGCTGAGCTTTTGCTGAAGTGGTGTCTGTTTCACTCTGTTGCCAAGCTGGCCTAAACTCCTGAGCTCAAGCCACCTTCTGCCTCAGCCCTCAACTAGCTGAGAGCATAGGCACGCAACTCCTGATGGGCTACTGTTCTACAGAGCAGCAACAGTGTGTGTGATCAAGTCACAGCAATGGTAATCAAGTCAAACAGGATCTCCAGAGCTCATTCATGGGCTAAAAGTTGGTTAAAGCTGAGTCCACCCCATGCAGTTAGTAAAACCAGTGTGTCTTCCACCACACAGCATGATTAAGACAGAGAAGAAAGCACAGCAAACAAATTGAGTTACCCATGAACAACGTGGGAAATATGACTTTTTCTTGCCTAATAAAAAAAAGGAAAAATCATTAAACAACAATACAAACACTATTTTCACATCATGCCCTGAAATGAGCCCGCCACACCTACCTACATTCGACCCAGAAAAATCTGACTGGTTTGCCCACAATTTGCACCATGTGCAAGTAACACAAATAAAATCAAGAAAATAAAATGTTTTAGAGCAAATTCAAGTAAGACACGAACGGCATATCCTCAAGAATATAAAGAGGATCAGTGGTGGAGTAACTAGGGCAACCAGGCACACCAGCCTGCATCTGGGGGCTGGGAGAAATCCCAGAAGACAATCTCCTAGTTATAAGAAGTCCTCATATAATCAGAATCTGCAAAGTACTTGTGACTCACATAAGGCCACAGACCCAGTGATGTGTGTGCAGTTCTATGTGTCAGGGCTACACTGCCCTGTGAAGGCTATGAGCAATATGAAGTACACATGCTCATAACCACCTTCCTGTCAGTCTCCGGTCACACTAGTAAGCTATGATGGAGCTACAGACACACTTGTCAGGAGCAAAGGGCAAGCAAGACCAGCACCACAGCCACAGCCACAGCCACAGCCACAGCCACAGCCACAGCCACAGCCACAGCCACAGCCACAGCCACAGCCACAGCCACAGCCACAGCCACAGCCACAGCCACAGCCACAGCCACAGCCAAGGTTTTAAGATGGGGCTTTTAACATGCTAAAGTCCCAAGCCACACTTCCTATTTCTACAGAGACTGGCTTTCCTTTAACATGCCAGAGTTGATAATGTATCTAGGAACCAGGCTGTTTGCCCTTTCCTCTTATAGCTGAAACATAACATCCTGGCTGTTATCTAGTCAACACATGAGAGAGATTAGGAAGCCAGGTGGACCCCAAGACAGGTGAATGAGAGCAAAGCAGCGAGGATGGGTCACACAGCAAACATGGGAGAGTGACCTCCAGAGCACAATGAGGACACGGTGATCCCTCAAGCAACTGCGGCTAACACTGCCGTGTGCATCCACAATCCACTTGTTAGATAAAGCAAACACTCCATAAAAGTATGTTTCATTCTTTTTTTTTTTTTTTTTGGTTTTTTGAGACAGGGTTTCTCTGTGTAGCCCTGGCTGTCCTGGAACTCACTCTGTAGACCAGGCTGGCCTTGAACTCAGAAATCCGCCTGACTCTGCCTCCCAAGTGCTGGGATTAAAGACGTGAGCCACCACGCCTGGCGTATGTTTCACTCTTGGTTGAAACAGTATACCATAAATTTTTCATAATTTAAAACGAAACACAAAGTGTGACTACAAGTGGTTCTGTCCGAGAAGGAAAAAGCCCTGCTCTGCCCTCGTCTCAGCGCATCTCAGGAGATGGGGAGAGCCGCATCCTAGCTGCTCCTGGGGCAAGAGTTCAGCAGAGTTCCAGGACACTCCTTTCAGCTTACACTGCTGCCCCACGTCCTCTGAGCAATGCCCGCCCTGGCACGCTGGGATGGGCGGCAAGTAAAAGAGAAGAGCAGTGTGACTTGAATGACAACGGCTCATGCCTCCTCACACTGCAAGATGCTGCCTATGGCCCACCAACAAACACGATGATTCCAGAGACAAAGAGAGACAATGGAGTAATCACAAGTTTCCAACACTCTTGAAGACTTCCTTTATAATTCCTCTGTATCATTTAAGGAGTGGCTAGTCTAATGTGGACATGCCTATCCACATCATGTTCCTGCTCAAAAATGTGTACTCCCTAGCCTGATGAGAGTTAATTTTCTACTTAGCCTACTCGAGAAACTTTAAGAGTTAAAACAGAGTTCTGTCTTACAAATTGATATTTTACAATGTGCTTTTAGTAGGAGGTCCTTGTTACATCCTTTTCAAGACAGAAGTCATAAGAAACAGAAATAGGCCATGACTCTCCACTATAGGATGAACAATTCTTTTGGTTTGGTTTGGTTTGGTTTGGTTTTGGTTTTTTGAGATGGGGTTTCTCCTTCTCTGTGTAGCCCTGGCTCTCCTAGACTCACTTTGTAGTCCACTCTTGAACTCACCTCCCCAGAGCTGGGAATTAAAAGCATGCCTGGCCTTAAAACTCTTTTTCCACAGCAGACTGCAGCTGAGCATGGTGGTACATGCCTGCAACTCCAGCACAGAGCTGCAGACATAAGGCTAGCCTGGTCTGCAGAGTGAGCACCATGACAACCAGGGCTCGGTAGTGAGAGTCTGTCTCAAAACCAAAAACAACAGCAAAGAGAGAGCACACTGTATATAACAATCGGGTCATCCATAAGCAAGCTGTAAATGCTGAGAACATCAGAAATATAAGCACCTTTAAAAATACTGTGACTTTTCTAGACTGTCCCTGCTTTGTTCTGTTTTGTTTTTAAAATTGCCAACTGGGCTCACAAGAGACAAAGGCAAGGGACCATGAGCACAGCAGCTGCTGTTCCAGTAACACCTACCCGACCCGAGGTAGTGTGACCAGCAGACAGGGAATAGGTCCTAATTAGCTCCCTACCTATAACAAGAAGATAGCTATACATATTAGAGAGAAAACAAAATAAGGCAGAATGAAACAGACTGACATGGAAAGATACTGGCAATGTAAATCAAAACAGGCAAGTTACTGAGCGATATTTAAACTGTACTCTTGTAAATGTGCTGTAAGAAGCTTACAGCAGCCGGGCGTGGTGGTACAGGCCTTTAATCCCAGCACTCAGGAGGCAGAGGCAGGCGGATTTCTGAGTTCAAGGCCAGCCTGGTCTACAGAGTGAGTTTCTAGGACAGCCAAGGCTACACAGAGAAACCCTGTCTCAAAAAGCCAAAAAAAAAAAAAAGAAGCTTACAGCAGATGCATAAAAATCTGATTTTTACGTGCTTGAAAATTAACTCTGAGGAATGGCCACAATAGTGTGAAAATAGGAAGATTACTTCTTAGCGCACATATTCTATGCCAACTGAAATGTTTTCACTAACAATGTACCACTGCTTTAAGCTTAAAGCTTTTTTTTTTTTTAAATATAAGTGCACACACACTTTTTTTTAAAGTCAGTCTCACAATGAAGCTCTCTAGCTAGTTGGAAACACACTAAGTACCAGGCTGGCCTTGGACTCTCACTTATATATTACCCAGTGTACAGTCTATGTAGAAACTATCTCCCCTGTCCTTAAAGAAGATCTGCTGAGTCTCCCAAGCTGTAAGGATCTGGAGAGCAGGCCCACAGGAGCTCTGCAGATTCTCCTGAGCCCAGCACAGTTGCCTTTAAGAGTCTATGCCCAGGAAAGAAGCTGTAGATTCTAGGGGCAGCAAACTCCTTGGGAACTACAAGACAGATCTCTATCTTCTGGGACTTGAACAAGAAGAGCAGGGAACTTATTAGTGTGTGCGAGACCTTTAGGACACTGGTAACCTCACTCTGCAAACTCACTAGACCTCATCAGTGAGTCCAAGGACTGGGGCTATAGCTCAGGGACAGGGTGACTGTCCGGCACATATGAAGCCCTAGCTTTGTCTTAGCCCTACAACTGCTAATAAATAAATAAATAAATAAGTCAAGGACTTACCCTTTATGGAAGAAAGTTGCTCGCCCTACTCTTGGGCATTCTGGGCCGTTGCTGTTCATTACCCCACAGTTAACGCTCCCTGGAACATAAGATTTGCGGGATGCTTGGTCTTTTGCAAAGTTCCTGCAAGCTGCTAACTTGGATTCTAAAGCCTACAAAGAAAGAAAGAATGGCTGTCAAAACAGTGACTGTACAGAAAAAAAATCTGCATCTCAAACCATTTCTATTTCAGGCTTCAGCCTCCAGGATAATGGCCACCAGTGAAGCCATAATCACTTGTCTTTCAGGTGGAACAAGGGATATTTACACTGACACTCTTTTTATTTTTTTGTTTGTTTGTTTGTTTTGTTTTTTTGAGACAGGGTTTCTCTGTGTAGTCCTGGCTGTCCTGGAACTCACGTTGTAGACCAGGCTGGCCTCGAACTCAGCCTGCCTCTGCCTCCCGAGTGCTGGGATTAAAGGTGTGCACCACTATGCCCGGCCTGACCCTCTTTTTTTTTTTTTTCTTTCCCCTTGTCCCTTGTTCCAGTCCCGGCTCCGCTCGCTCTGGTCAGCCCCGCTCGCTCCGGTTGGTCTCTCCAGTCCAAGGATTCATTTTCTTATTATTCTTCACAAGTGCGCTTTGACCCTCTTTTTAATGAGCTCAGAAATTTAACTTTTTCCTCTCAGTATCACTGAGGACACATACAATCCACACCTAAGAAAGCCACGGAGCCAGACCTTTCAACCCCATCCACTGCCTGTTAAGTTCTACAATACTGGTTGAGGTTAGGACTCTGTGAGTTTGTGCAGCAAGCACTGCAAACAATCATGTTTAAGGTGTTTCTAATGCTGTCCATTCTTCGTATAGGTTCTTCTGTGTATTTTTTCCACTGCATCAGAACAGATCCATTTCCAATCTCACATAAAGTGATCCATTTTCTTTGTGATAGTATACTATAAACTGTATACCTGATACCTTTTGTCTATAATTAATTCACCTGCAAATGATACTGCCCCTTTATCATTTACCTCTAAATCTTGTTATCTTCCCTTTACACCTGTTACAACACCTGTCACCTGTAAAGAGTTGATGTGAAAGAACAGGAACTTCTCATCTCTCCACACCTGGATATCATGGAATCCCCCTTTCCCAACAAAATTTCTCCCAAATGAAGTATCTTTCCACTAGCTCCCAAAAAAGAAAAAATATATGCCATGGTGAAAAAAAGAATATAGTCCATTCCAACTCACAAGTCTAAAGGACTAGAAATCCACAGAAAATACACATTGTCAAAATCTGTATGGACATCCTACCCAATCATTTCAATAAAAACATATGAAACAGAACCAGAACAAACTGAAACTTCTTTTTCTTCTCTACCCCTTTCTTATGGTAAAAGTACAATGAGCTAGTTAAATAATGACAGAAATAATGACCCTCTAGGATGTTCTGTCTTGTAAATAAATTCATACTGAGCTCTTGAATTTCCTGTATTCAATGAAGGGATTTGTCATCCATGTAAATATCTGCTGTGCATCTGTCACAGACAGGGAAAGAATTATGTCTCAGGCATCAGTGATACACACAAGCCCTGGGTCTTTTCAAAGGGAAAAAAATGCTCTAGAGATTAAGATTTAGAAACTCGACATCCAGTGGTAGATGAAACCATGAGTGTGAACACTAAGATGATCACTGAAAAAAAGGACAAAGGAAAAACAAAGAGAAATGCATAGAGGGTGGGGACAGACAAGAGAAAGCATCAGAGACACCAAGAAAAGAGGACATTCTGAGGAGGGTGGGGGCAAACTGGCACTGAATGCTTCAAATAAAACTCAGAGCAGTGGACACATTGGATTTGACCATATTGACATCACCAAGCAGTCTTAGAAGCTCGGGAATAGCAGGCCAGAATGTCTAGAGTACATATGCAGTCAAGGGCCCCAAAGGTGAAGGTAAAAGAGAGGTGTAATATAAAGAATGGCCTTGGACTGGAGAGATGGCTCAGCCATTAAGGGCACTGACTGTTCTTCCAGAGGTCCCGAGTTCAATTCACATGGTGGCTCACAACCATCTGTAATGGGGTCTGATGCCCTCTTCTGGTGTGTCTGAAGAGAGCAATGGTGTACTCATATACATAAAATAAATAAATGTTTAAAAAAAAAATGCCCAGGCATGGTGGCGCACGCCTTTAATCCCAGCACTTGGGAGGCAGAAGCAGGCGGATTTCTGAGTTCGAGGCCAGCCTGGTCTACAGCCAGGGCTACACAGAGAAACCCTGTCTCGAAAAAACAAAAAAAAAAAAAAAAAAAAAGCCTATGGTTCGCTTTGTAAAATTTAAAAAGCCAAGCATGGAGGAGCACATTAAACCCAGCACTTCGGAGGCAGAAACAGATAAGACTTATTTGAGTTGGAAGCCAGCTGGTCTGCCTAGCAAATACCATGTCCATCTGGGCTACATAGTGATACCTTGTCTCTAAAAAAGAAAAGAAAATAGCTAGGTATGTTAAATAATCCCAAGCACTAAGCACACAGAGACAGAAGTAGCATGAGTTCAAGGCCAGCCTGGGCTATAGTGAGTTCTAGTCCCGGCTGGGCCAGTGTGAACTATGTTCACAATAGTGTCTTAACAAAAAGGAAAAAAAAAATGGAGATGAAAGAAGAAAGGGAAAGAGGTCAGGCTTAAGAGGGGTACAGCTCAGTGGCAGAGTACTGACTTAACATTCAAGAGGTTCCAGGAACCAGCAAGACAGTGCAGTGTAAAATCCTTAGCAGACAGAAGTGCTTGCCCTGCAAGCCTGAGAACCTGAGTTTGATCCCTGGAACTCATATTTTAAAAGAGAAACAAAAAACCTGGGGCTAGATGATGCCTCAGTGGTTAATAGAGTGTTAACCAGGGGACCTGAGTTCAGTTCCCAGATCCCTTTATCAGATGGCTGTTAAGCCCAGTTCCAGGAGATCTGATCCCTCTGGTCTCATAGGACACCTGAATTCTTTTTGTTTGTTTGTTTGGTTGGTTGGTTGGTTGGTTTTTTTGTTGTTTTTTGTTTTTTGAGACAGGGTTTCTCTGTATAGCCCTAGCTGTCCTGGAACTCACTTTGTAGACCAGGCTGGCCTCAAACTCAGAAATCCGCCTGCCTCTGCAACACCTGAATTCTTATACACATACTCACATTCAGACACACATAGACACATAAATAACAATTTTTAAAAAATGATTAAATCAAAAAGCCAATTTTTTAAACTTTGTTTGAAAAAAAGAAAGACAGAAAGAAAAGCCAGAATTGGAGAGCTGGCTCAGAGGTTACAGCACTTGCTGCTCTTACAAATGAGCACACAGCACCTCACAACCATCTGTTAACTCCAGCTCCAGGGGATCCAACACCCTCTCTGACCTCAGCAAAGTCAAGCTTAGCGCGAGATGAGGCACTGAAGCCAAGGTGTCCCAAGAGCAGAGTGGCTGGCAATGCCCCAAGCCACGCACTAGCCCACGCACGCCTTTAATCCCAGCACTCGGGAGGCAGAGGCAGGTGGATTTCTTAGTTCGAGGCCAGCCTGGTCTACAAAGTGAGTTCCAGGACAGCCAGGGCTATACAGAGAAACCCTGTCTCAAAAAACCAAAAAAAAAAAAAAAAAAAAAAAAAAAAAAAAAAAAAAAAAAAAAAAAAAAAAAAAAAAGAAGAAGAAGAAAAAGGAAAAAACAGAAGAGTAAGAGCCAGGGCAAAGAACGGAACTTGGGGTGCTGCAATGGGAAGAGTTACATAGGAAGTCCAGGCTGGGGGGTTTCTCAGGTGCTTCTCAGCTTCTCACTCACAGGAAAGAGTCAGTTCAATACTACCTCCGAGTGGAAACACACAGTGATAAATAACTAATGCTTACCCCTACTTTCCGCAAGAGATCTCCCACGATGTTTAGTGCTGATATCCTAGCAGAAGGAGTTAGTGGACTGGTTCCAAAGCCGTTTGGTATAGCTACAGAAAGAGAAACGCAGAGGAATGACATCAGCAGCTCCCTTTATAGTTGGACTATATTGATGAAGTCACAAAGCAAAACACATTTGAAGCAATATCATACAGTTTCAAGGTGTGGACAAAGTATAAAGAGAAGCAGTATAAAGAAACTTAACCATTAGACTACATCAGTGTGTCACTTCTCCAAACTGCTCCAAGGACAGAGATCCCTTTTTTTTTTTTTTTTTTGCTTTTTTGGTTTTTCCGAGACAGGGTTTCTCTGCATTGTCCTGGCTGTCCTGGAACTCACTTTGGACAAAGGTCCTTAAACATCTCAACAGGTATTTCTGGAGATCCTGAGAACAGAACTCAGGGCAGAGGGCTGCCCACTGGCTCCCTAACAGATGCTACAAGGATGCATATAAGAGCATCATGACACACATGAACTCATAGAGACTGTAACAGCACACACAGTGCCTGCACAGCTCCACACTAGCCAGGACCCCAGTGCTAAGATGGGGAAGTAGACATAAGCCCCATCTCTAACCAAGGAGCTATCGCCAACTCACTGACAACCATCCACAAAGGAAAAGCTAGTCTCCATGGGCATCTCACTGGGCCAACACACCACACTTACAGGCAAGCCCTATGCCCACAGCGCAGGTGACCAACACAAACAAATCCAAAAGTATTCATAGTTTTTTTTCGTTCTTTTTTTTTTTTTTTTTTTTTTTTTTTTTTTTTTTTTTTTTTTTTTTTTTTTTTTTTTTTTTTTTTTAACCTTTCTGGTCTTTTGCTTGTACATTACCATTTTCTGTTTTGTATTTTACAGGATGGGTGTGTGTCTGCATATGTATTTCTCATGCTCTTTTTGTTTTTCTTGTTAGTTCATTAGTTTTGTTTTATTCTTGTTTGTTTGAATTTCCCTGTTTTCCTAAGACAGTGAGAGAGTATAGAGTTGGAAGAGTGGGGAGATGGAAAGGTCTGGGAGGAGATGAAGGAGGGAAAACATGATCAGAATATTGTATAAAAAATTACTTGCATTTGAAAAAAACTAAAAGAATATGGCAAACTGGGTATAGTATATGGGTACAGTATAGGCAGGGGGATCTCTGAGGTTGAGGCCAGCCTGGGGTGTGTGTGTGGAGAGAGAGAGAGAGAGAGAGAGAGAGAGAGAGAGAGAGAGAGAGAGAAACACATGTACAAGCGCCAAGGTAGGCAGGGCTAGAGTGAAACCATATCTCAAGAAAAAAAAAAGAAAAGAAAAAAAAGGCAAGGCAAGACAAAGAGAAGATAAGAGGAATACTGTGACGAGAGGCTGGAGAGATGGCTGGGTGGTTAAGAGCACTGAATGCACTTCCAGAGGTCCTGAGTTCAATTCCCAGCAACCACATGGTGGCTCACAACTATCTGTAACAGGATTTAATGCCCTATTCTGATGTGTCTGAAGAAAACTACAATGTACTCACATATATGAAATAAATCTAAACACACACACATAAAAGAAATACTGTGCTAAACCAGCAATCAGCATGATAATACTCTCAATAATGAAATGTGACTGACACAGGAAATTGAATTTCACCATTCATTGAAATGAGTATAAAGTTTAACAGTCACTTCTGGCTATTTGAGCAGCACAACAGGAAATGCTGTCCTAATTGCCCAGAGAACCTCCTGTCACTCTAGAGGATAAAATGTATTTTGAGAAGGGCAGGAAGGCACGGGGGAGCAGTGGAAGCTGGGATATGAACTGCAGACTACCTAACCAAGTGGAACTGGAAAGCTCTGGGATTGGACTGCAAGGCTCTAAGCTGGCCACAGAATGCTTTACCTCCTTATGCGCATTTCACAAACACACTAAACAAGAGGAATCTTATCAGCTCCCCCTGAATGTTACCAAGACTCAGTAACAGAGTGTTCTATTTGAGCCAACCTTCTATCGATCCAGATAGTAACTCAAAGTTCTCTTCTTATCTGTGTAGAAAGCCTGTTTTTCTATGACATACTAAATGGCAAAAGCAAGAAATAATTATTTAGGTAGGACCAAAAAACTTAACGAGAGACACTGGGTGTGATGGCACATGCCTGTAATCCCAGAACCGGGGAGAGGCTCAAAGATGAGGAATTAATTCAAGGTCATCTTCAGGCCACCCTAGGCTTGGTGAGACTGTCTTAAAACTAACCACCAATCTATGGTAGCAAAAAACTGTGTAAGAAATAATTCAAATAAAGAAGGAAAAAAACCTGTAAAACTTATCTTTTTTGTGCTTTCAAATTTACTACATGGAACTGAGAATATAGATCAGTGTCAGTACCTTTTGCCAAGCAAACACAGAGCTCTGGGTTCAATACCCAGGCCCGGAAAAGACAGACAGAGAGATAGAGACAGAGAGAAAGAGAGAGAGATACGAAGGAAAAAAATAAGAAAGAAAGAAAGAAAGAAAGAAAGAAAGAAAGAAAGAAAGAAAGAAAGAAAGAGGAAGAAAAGAAAAGAAAAGAAAAGAAAAGAAAAGAAAAGAGGCAAGGGCAAGGGCAAGGGCAAGGGAAGAATCTGCATGAACATATATTTCTATAATAGCCAAAACAAGCTCTTAAAAATAAAATCTAAAACTTAAAAACTTTTTAACTTCTTAAAAATGTTACTTAAGCTGCTCTGTGTTGAGCTCACTGCTCCGTATCAGTGACCTGGAAAGACAATTCTTCCTTTGCTTCCTGGATACTAAAGTAACTTGTAAACTGCAATTCATGCTTGACTGTAGCAGCTCTGCTACACCAGCAAATACATTTGAAACTGATCATCTAACATGGCCTTCAAGATAAAATACAAACCTTTTGGTGAAGGAAAACTGTTTTCTGTGCCTTTCCCAACAGGCGTTGCAGGCAAGGAGAGCGAAGCCTGGACCGCAGAATCCATCTTCTCACAGTCCAGAGTCGGAGAGCTGGGAGCAGACTTGCGGGTCACTTCCTGTTGTCGCTCCCGAACTGCTAGTTCTTGCCTTAAATCTGTAAAATGTTGGGAACAAAAGCAGGAATCCTCAATAGAGGGAGCAAATATACCTGCAAGTCCCAACCACAACATCATATAGACATTTCTCCTAAGTTACTATTTCTCAAAACAAGCTTCCTATCTAAAATGTTTTATCTCTTGAACAAAATGTGAACTCCCCTAGAACTTAAAAATATGAAGTAGTGAGATGGCTTAGTCGTTATGGCACATTTTTCCAGACCTAACAACCAGAGTTCCATCCCTGAGACAGACATGGGAGAGTGAGAGAACCAACCCCTACAAGGTATCCTCTGACTTACACACACACACACACACACACACACACACACACACACACACACAGTAAATATAATTTAAAAGGAAGAATTTTAAAATGCTATAACATCTCAGAGAACAGTATTATGCCCAAAGGTAAAAAGAAATTGAGCAGTGAGGGCTAAAGAGGTGGCTTTTCCACTGGACAAGTTCAGTTCCCAATCCATGTCAGACGGATGCCTATAACTCTAGCTCCAAGGGAATCTGATACCCTCTTCTGGCATCTGCAGGCACCTGCACATAAGTGGCATATACATACACACATAAATAAAACAATAAATCTTAAAAAAAGAGGACACAAATAGAACTCATAGTGACTCGAAAAACCAAAAAAAAAAAAAAAAAGAACTCATAGTGAAACTAAGTAGCACAAAATATTCCTAACCAACTGTGCATATATATTAATATTCCTAACCAACTGTGCATATATATTAATAATCCTAACCAACTGTGCATATATATTAATATTACTAACCAACTTTGCATATATATTTGCATATGAACATTACTACCAAACACCAATGAAGTTTTAAAGAGTTTTATAGATTTTATTTTTTTATTATTTGGTTTAAACAAGGTCTTACTATACAGTTCTGGTAGGCCTGGAATTCTCTATGTCGATGAAGCTGGCCTCAAACTTACAAAGATGCAATTGTTTTTGTTTCCAGTGTACCAGGTTTAAAGGCATACATTACCACACCTCAGATTTTTTAAACTACCACTATGAAATCATTTTTCAATACTAAATTTTTAATATTTCCAATTATATAACTACACTGAAAATATCTTATGTTAAAAGAAAAAGGATATAAAGAGGCAAATCTCTGAGAGTTCGAAGCCAACCTTGTCTACATAGAGAGTTCCAGGACAGCCAGAGCTATGCAGAAAGACCCTATTGCAGAAAAAGAAAAACAGGCCAGACAGCAGTGGCACATGCCTTTAATTAAGCCCAGCACTTGGAAGGCAGATGCAAGCAGACCTCTGTGAGTTTGGGACCAGCATGAGCTACAGAGGAAGTTCCAAGACAGCCAGGGTTACACAGAGAAACCCTGTCTTGAAAAAACAAAAAAGAAAAGCAAAAACAAAATAAAGGATACTATATGTTATCTCACTTTTGAGATCAAAAAAGTCAAAACAGGATTACAAACTGATATATGCAATCTCTATCCACAACAGCCTTATTCACAAGAACTAAAGATGCAAGCAACCCCACAGCCCATTCACAGAGAAGAAAATGATGTGGAGTGGAATATTTAATCCACTTTCTGTAAGATAGGGGAATGAGGGCTGGTGAGATGGCTCAGCAGGTAAGAGACTACTCTTCCGAAGGTGATGAGTTCAAATCCCAGCAACCACATGGTGGCTTACAACCACCTGTAACAAGATCTGACGCCCTCGTCTGGTGCGTCTGAGGTCAGCTACAGCATACTTATGAAGAATAATAAGAAATGAATCCTTGGACCGGAGAGACCAACCAGAGCAAGCGAGGCTGTCTGGAGTGAGCAGAACCGAACAGGGACGGCCAGAGCAAGCGGGGACGGCCGGAGCTAGTGGGGTCGGAGCAAACCGGAGCGAGCGGGGGTCGACTGGAGGAGAGGGGCTGGCTGGAACAAGCGGGGGCTGTAAGGGGGCAGCCAGGAGCGAGTGGGGCTGGCCGGAGCAAGCGGAGCTGGCGGGAGCAAGTGGGGTCGAGCGGAGCGAACAGGGTTGACCGGAACAAGGGAAAAAAAATAATAATAAATGAATCCTTGGACCGGAAAGAGCAGAGACTGAGCAAGTGGGACAGAGCAGAGCCAACCGGAGCAAGCAGGGTTGACCGGAACGAGGAAAAAAAAAAAGATAGGGGAATGAACACATTCTCAAAAATTGTTCTTTCAACTCCACACTCATGCTTTTATACTTATGCAGGCAGATGCAGGCACAGGCATCTCACACACACACAAACACACACACACACACACACACAAATGCAATTAAAAAATTTTTTAAATAAAAAAAAAAATCAGGTCACAACAACATAAACCTTGAGGACACTGAAGTTAAACTAGCCAGTCACATAAATAATAATTTAAAAACCATGTCAGTATACTGGTACACTTTTAATTTTTAATTCTAGCACTTGAGAGGGTAGAGGCAGGGAGATCTCTGATTTGGAGGCCAGTATGGTCTACATAGTGAGACCTTGGCCAGGCAGGGCTATATCCTTGCCTCAAGAAACAAGATAAGATATTAAATTTGTAATGTTCTGTTTGGGTTTTGAGGAACTGGGGAAGCAGCTCAGGGATGGAGAGCTTGCCTAGCAGTCACTAAGTCCCACCACCTCAGAACAAGTGATGAAATCAGCAGTGAACAAGACTGGGGAATGGACGGAGCCTGTCATGCACAAGGCCCTGTGTTCACGCCTACCACTGTAAAACAAAATCTATACACAAACAATACCAAGTTAATACTTTATATATTACAAAATTAAAACAGTTGCAGTTCTTCAGGGGCTAGAGAGGTAGCTCAGCACTCAATGCTTTTCCAAAAGACTAGGACTTGATTCCCAGCACCCACACAGTAGCTCACAACTATCTGTAACTCCAGTTCCAGGGATCTGATGCCACCTTCTAGCACCCGAGAGCACCAAGCATGCACGTGGCCAAAACTCATAAAACAAACCTTTTAAAAACTCTAATTTAAAAAAACAAAAAAAGCCGGGCGTGGTAGTACACGCCTTTAGTCCCAGCACTCGGGAGGCAAAGGCAGGCGGATTTCTGAGTTCGAGGCCAGCCTGGTCTACAGAGTGAGTTCCAGGACAGCCAGGGCGATACAGAGAAACCCTGTCTCGAACACCCCCCCCCAAAAAAAAGAGTACTAAACAAACAAACAAACAAAAAACAAAACAAAAAAAAAACCCTTCAGATGAATACATCACCCTCAGGAAAAAGAAAATTAAAAGACACTGAAAATCTATAAAAAGAGATGAAGAGAGGACATACAGTTAAACACACTTTCTGTAGAACTTAACTTCTCTCTCTCCTCAACACAATGAGATTCAGAGTATTATACAGGAAAGAAGAGCAGGGGCAGTACATGCTCCTCAATGCTGAGCCATTACCTATCCAGACCCAAAGCCTGCTTTAAAAATTTCCCATACCACAGCTGGAGAGATGGCTCAGAGGTTGAGAGCACTGGCTGCTCTCCCAGAGGTCCTGAGTTCAATTCCAAGCAACCACATGGTGGCTCACAACCATCCGTAATGAGGTCTTAGTGCCCTCTTCTGGCCTACAGGCATACATGCAGATAGAACACTGTATACAAAATAAATTTATTAAAAAAATTGTGGCTGGGCTTGATGGCACATGCCTTTAATCAGCACTTGGGAGGCAGAGGCCAGCCTGGTCTACAGAATGAGTTTCAGGACAGCCAGGGCTACACAGAGAAACCCTGTCTCGAAAAACCAACCAACCAAACAAAACAAAACAAAACAAAACAAAACAAAACAAAACAAAAATTGTGATGCCATGTATATTCCCTATATTAAGTAGGAAAAAAAGAGAAATGTATGTGTCTATTTCTGTCTGCTCATAGAAAAGTCAGGAATTATTTAAGGGAAAATATACAGACATATACAATCATAAAAAAGTAAACTATGAGTCAGGCATGGTGGCGCACGCCTTTAATCCCAGCACTCGAGAGGCAGAGGCAGGCGGATTTCTGAGTTTGAGGCCAGCCTGGTCTACAGAGTGAGTTCCAGGACAGCCAAGACTACACAGAGAAACCCTGTCTCGAAAAACCAAAAAAAAAAAAAAAAGTAAACTATGGGGCTGGTGAAATGGCTCAGTGGGTAGGAGCACTGACTGCTCTTCCAAGGGTCCTGAGTTCGGGTTCCGGTGACCACATGGTGGCTCGCAACCACCCTTAACGAGATCTGATGCCCTCCTCTGGTGTGTCTGGGGTCAGCTACAGTGTACTTATGTATAATGATAAATAATAAATAAATCTTTTTTTTTTAAAGATTTATTTTATTTTTATTTTATGTATAGTACACTGTAGCTGTCTTCAGACACTCCAGAAGAGAGCGCCAGATCTCGTTACGGATAGTTGTGAGCCACCATGTGGATGCTGGGATTTGAACTTATCACCTTCGGAAGAGCAGTCGGGTGCTCTTACTCCCTGAGCCATCTCACCAGCCCCTAAATAAATCTTTAAAATAAAAAGTAAACTATGTCACACTGTTAGTGGGCTTTCCTTCTTTATAATATTCTCAATTTTACTGTGTTTCTGAGGAGAAAAGTTTAAAAGAAAGTGTGTACGAGTTACATGAATAATATGTAAACAGCAACATATATATATACACATCCACATATATGTATGGGTCTATGTAAATAATATGAGTTATTTAAATATAATTATATCCACATATATGTATGGGTCTATGTAAATAACATGAGTTATTTAAATATAATTAATAAGGAAAAAAAAATCCCAACTGAGAACAGTACAACATTGAAAAAGCTCCAACTCTCTGTGCTTCCTATTTTTCATCTATAATATGGAGGTTATACCTACTTTTCAGCACTGATGCTATGGGTATGAGATAAATGACCAGGTTAAAAGCACTTGGCACAAGGATTGAAAGGTATGTAAAGGCATATAGAACTAGAGCTTCCAAGAAACTGAGGGCTGGAAACACTCAGAAGCAGAGTGCTTACCCAACATGCTCAAGATCCTGGGTGACTCCAGCACCATCAGAGGGGTTAGTTAGTCCTTGCACTTACTCAGGCACAAGGCAATGGATAAACACTTGCTAAGTGATAGAGCTTACCTCTGGCTTCATCCTTTAACCTCTGTACTGAGACCAACAAAGATTCCTTTTCATCGAGCTCACTTTCTAAGAATGCATTTCGTTCAATGGCCTGATTTAGCCTTTGTTCAAAGTCTTCCAGTGAGACTATTGTTGCCCTTTAAAAAAAAAAAATGATTTGAAGCCCATGAATTAAACAGTATACAAACAGCTAATACAAAAGAAAGCAATCAGTTTATCTCCTGCCATTCTTAACCAAGTCAGCCTGACCCAATTTGGAGAATGATTTCACTTCAGTCTGCAAAAATTAACACGTACCTACTCTTGTGGGCTCCCAATCCCTGGTATCTGCTACAGATATAAAATTCTCCAACCTAAAGTTACAACTCAGAATGCCAATTCCAATCTTTTCTTAAGACTGATTGATTGACTGATTGATTTTGTGTATATGAGTATATGTAGCAGTCTTTGGACACACCAGAAGAGGGCATCAGACCCTATTACAGATGGTTGTGAGCCACTCTGTGGTTGCTGGGAATTACTCAGAATCTCTGGAAGAGCAGTCAGCACTTTTTGCTGAGCAGTTTCTCAAGCCCTAAAATAACTTTTTTTATTTTTGAGACAGGGTTTCTCTGTATAGCCTTGGCTGTCCTGGAACTCATTCTGTAGACCAGGCTGGCCTCAAACTCAGAAATCTACCTGCCTCTGCCTCCCAAGTGCTGGGATTAAAGGCATGCGCCACCACTGCCTGGCCATAAAATAACCCCTTAATAAAATACTTCAAACACTTTCCTGCCTCTCAGCCTTTTCACTGTCTCTCCACCTAGTTAAAAGTCTTTGCAGACACTGTCCCAACTTGTAAAAAGGCTTCCCCAGTTCCCACAGATATTTGAGCTGCCCTAGAACAGGCTATACATTCTTCTTACCAGAGCTTTTATCATAGCAAGTTTCTTATGGATCAGCCACAAGGACAGTGACTAGCATCACGTCAACCAAGAGTCAATCGATAAGTATAAAAGAAAACTACTAGGCAATAATTATAAAGTAGTATGAGTTAGAGTGGTTAAGAAAAAAAATAACAGAGCCGGGCGTGGTGGCACACGCCTTTAATCCCAGCACTTGGGAGGCAAAGGCAGGCGGATTTCTGAGTTCGAGGCCAGCCTGGTCTACAAAGTGAGTTCCAGGACAGCCAGGGCTAGACAGAGAAACCCTGTCTTGAAAAACCAAAAAAAAGAAAACAGGGGTTGGAGAGATGGCTCAGCAGTTAAGAGCACTGACTGCCCTTCCAGAGGTCCTGAGTTCAACTCCCAGCAACCACATGGTGGCTTACAACCATCTGTAATGAGATCTGACACCCTCTTCTGGTGTGTCTAAAGACAGATACAGTGTATTTACATATAATAATAAATCTTTGGGCCAGAGCGAGCGGGGCCAACAGGAACGAAACGGGCCAGAGTGAGCAGAGGTCCTGAGTTCTACTCCCAGCAACCACATGATGGCCCACAACCACCTGTACAGCTACAGTGTACTCACATACATTAAATAAATAAATAGATAAGATAGATTAGATAGATAGATAGATAGATAGATTAGATAGATAAAGGAAAGGAAAGGAAAGGAAAGGAAAAAGGAAAAAGGAAAAAGGAAAAAGGAAAAAGGGAAAAGGGAAAAGGGAAAAGGGAAAAGGGAAAAGGGGAAAGGGGAAAGGGGAAAGGGGAAAGGGGAAAGGGAAAAGGGAAAAGGGAAAAGGAAGAAAAGAGACACTCTGGAGGCAGAGGCAGGCGGATCTCTGAATTCGAGATCCGCCTGCCTCAGTCTCTCATGTTGTTGTTTTGTTTCGTTTCCTTTAAATCCAATGAGTGACAAAGGACATAAGACAATGAAGGAGAAACAGGTTGCTAAGACGCATGTGAAAACTTGAGCTGACAACTGGGTATGCTCATAGAATGCACAGTATCCTTTACCTTTTTGCCCGCTCCAGGTCATCATTGGCCTGCTCCAGTTCTCTCACATACTTATGCAGTTGCTCCTTAATGGCCCGGGTCTGACTTAAATCATCTTCTAACACTGAGACCTGCTTGTAGCTCTGTGCATACTGATGCTCTAGTTTCTCCTGAAAGAAGAGGTGCAGAGAAAGACATGTTATTAATATGCAATCATCTATTTTTTTTTTAGATTTATTTTATTTATTACATGTAAGCACACTGTAGCTGTCTTCAGACACTCCAGAAGAGGGCGCCAGATCTCGTTACGGATGGTTGTGAGCCACCATGTGGATGCTGGGATTTGAACTTATCACCTTCGGAAGAGCAATCGGGTGCTCTTACCCGCTGAGCCATCTCACCAGCCCATGTAATCATCTATTAATCAAGGAATTTCTCTGCCAGGCTAGATGTGCCCACTAATGCAATAACAATATGAAAGTTAAAAGTGTAACCAACCACTTTTGGATTGAATCTGAGGCTGCCTTGTGGAAGGGAACTCATGCCTGGTCTTATAAACCAGGTCAAAAGGTCACAGGCCATATTGAGGTACCTGTTTTACAGGTTTTTTTGCTAAACAATGTCTATCTGCCTAAACATGTGTTTATGCCCATAGATCAGTACTGCCTTCAGCATTGGCCAGAGCAAGACTGAGTGCTCACCCCTAAATGGGACATCTCTAACACCACCAACACTATCCTATCCCACCAACAAGGCTCAGGAAACACCACAAAGACAGTGCAAAGAATGTAAGAACTAAAGGATAAGAAAGAGTTCTGTAAAATATTATTTAAAATGTTGTCTTCTGGATACAACAAACATGGCCCTTGCAATCACTACAACTATAGTTACCTAAACAAGACCTATATAAGAGCAAGCTAACAAGATCAGTTATCAACAGGCAGAATTGTACTCACTGGATTACAGGAGAGAAAGAGACAAGGGACCATGCTGGGAGTAGCTGAGAGGAGGAAGAGGGAGAAACTGGGGGGTGGACGTGGTAATGCATTGTTTACATGAAATGGTCAAAGAACATTTATTTTAAAACTATCTTCTATTTCTAAAAGGAAGGAAATACTCTTCTAGGCCTCCAAGTCATGGATGTACAGAGGAGCTGAACCCAGGGCCATGCACATGCTAGGCAAACATGTCTACCAAACACTGTCCCATCCCTGGGGCCTGACAACTCCTTTCTGAAGATTTCTAACCCCAATTAATTCCAAAACTCAAGAAGCTATGAATACAAAAAAAGAGAGAGAAAAGGAATGTACATGTCATGTAAATATAATTTTAAGACAGTACACAGTAAGGCAAGCAATTTGTCCAAACAAATAATCAGAAGCTTTAGAAAATGCAGGAACTAAAATGTAATGAAGGACAGGCAGAAAACTGGCCACCATAAACTTCCTAAGGGAAGTCCTAAACTCTGAACCATCTCTTGATTCTATTAAAAAATAAATAAACAGGGGCTGGTGAGATGGCTCAGTGGGTAAGAGCACCCGACTGCTCTCCCGAAGGTGATAAGTTCAAATCCCAGCAACCACATGGTGGCTCACAACCATCCATAACCGGATCTGGCTCCCTCTTCTGGTGTGTCTGAGGACAGCTACAGTGTACTTACATATAATAAATAAAATAAATCTTTAAATTAAAAAATAAATAAATAAATAAACAAATAAATAAACTATCAAACTTTTAAAATAGGAGACTGGAGAGATGGCTCAGAGGTTAAGAGCATTCATTGGCTGTTCTTCCAGAGGTCTTGAGTTCAAATCCTAGCAACCATACGGTTGCTCACAACCATCTATAATGGGATCTAATGCCCTCTTCTGGTGTGTCTGAAGACAGCTACAGTGTACTCATACACATTTTTTTAAAATGTTATATGACATATATATCTTATATACGTTATACATATATACATATGTCTACATATATACACATACACACATATACTTTTGAGAGGGTGCTTAATTTTTTTAAGTATTATTTGGTTAATACATTTCTCATTTGTAAAATATTACTATATTTCAAGTACTGCATATAAATATATGCTCATGCTACAGCACATGTGTGGAGATCAGAAAACAACTAAGGAAAAAGGTTCTCTTCTTACACCATGTAGGGCCCAGAAATCAAACTCAGGTTGTAAGGTTTAGTGACAAGTGCCTTTCCCCATGAAGCCACATCGCTGGCCCTACACTTCCCACTTTAATACCCGAACACCACTGGGCTCAGGGAAGGGCTTCTGCAGTTACCTTTAGCGCCTCCACTTCGTACTTCAGTCTTTGGTTATCAGCCTGCAGGTCTCTATTTCTTTGTTCAGCCTGTACTAACTGTGCCTCCAACTCTGCTTCTAACTCTCTGCTTCCTTCCTGGAACTCAACTAGCTCATCCCGAGCTTCCTGGAAGCTAAACAGAGCAAAGTGAGAAAACAAGTTAATAGTTGAGTCCTCTCACATAATTACATAGCAATTCAGTAATCCCTAACTGAAAATTAACATTCTTGTGAAATGTTAAACAGCAAAGAATATGTCTTATATTTCTTGTTCCACATATACACAGGATTCAATGAAAATTAGTTATAAGCTTCCCCCAATACACAAATCAGTAATTACAATATTTACAAAAAAATAGTTCTACATGGCTTGAAACCATTAGCTTCTTCCTCCATAAAACTGAAAGAGAAGCTGGGCGTGGTGGCGCATGCCTTTAATCCCAGCACTCGGGAGGCAGAGGCAGGCGGATTTCTGAGTTCCAGGCCAGCCTGGTCTACAAAGTGAGTTCCAGGACAGCCAGGGCTACACAGAGAAACCCTGTCACGAAAAACAAAAACAAAAACAAAAACTGAAAGAGGAGGGGTGTGTATTTGTACTGAAGTAATCTAAATTGCATATTTTTCAATCTAATCAGAAATCAACAAATATTCTAAAATCACAACAACTGGTACAAAGCTAAGCATCACTCACTCTTAACACTAATTCAGAATCAGGGAGTTACTATGTTTCTCCATCTTTTTTGTGGGGGTTGGGGGGGGGGTCAAGTGGGGAGGTTCGAGACAGGGTTTCTCTGTATAGCCCTGGCTATCCTGGAACTCACTTTGTAGACCAGGCTGGCCGCTAACTCAGAAATTCACCTACCTCTGCCTCCCAAATGCTGGGATTAAAGGTGTGTGTCACCACTGCCCGACTTCTCCATCTTTTTTATGTAATGCACTAATACATTATTATAATATCACAAACTAGCTTAAAATTTAGACAATTTTTGAAATAACTAATTTCCTCTATAACTCCATTACTTAATTTTCTGCATTTAAACTATTATGAGAAGGGGTTCACAGGCTTTCCAGCCTCTGGGGGAAATCTTTAACTCCAGTCCCAGGGGATCTTCTGGTCTGTATGGTCATCAGGTAGGCACAAGGTGCACAGACATACATGCAGGCAAAACATCCACATACATAAGATAAAAACAAATCTCAAAAAAAAAAAAAGTGTAAGAAAAAGATTCATTAAGATTCATTGAGTCTGCTGGGCGTGGTGGTGTACGCCTTTAATCCCAGTACTCGGGAGGCAGAGGCAGGCGGATTTCTGAGTTCGAGGCCAGCCTGGTCTACAAAGTGAGTTCCAGGACAGCAGGGCTATACAGAGAAACCCTGTCTAAAAAAAAAAAAAAAAAAAGATTCATTGAGTCCAAAGAGCTATTTTCTTCCCAACTAAGTAAAATAATAAATTTTCTAAAATACTCCATAGCTTAGTCCAGCTGCCTCCCAACACTAATGCACACCTGAGAAGACTAACGTCTGTGTTAAGCACCTCAGACAGGCAAATGATGAAGGAGCACCAGTGCACACAGCAGGCCAAAGGCAGCCCAGCTAGTCACAAGCTACAGGAGGCGTGCCATCAGGAATCACAGGTGGCACTAAAGCTTCCTGATAGTTCAAGTTGAACAATATCAAGATTGGTAGTAGTTTTATACTATTTAAATACAAACATTGTTTTACTGTGGAATCACAGTCCTAAATCCCTAAATCTGAAACTCTAAATTTAGCCTTATGCTCCAAAGGGAAAAGCATGCATAAGCTACACAGTCTATTCCAAATCCCGCCCCTATTTTATGTTTTCAAACACTACCTTTGCTTATACTTCAAGGAAAGTTCCTTCCAATAAGCAGTTTCTTCCTTTAAACTTGTAAAATCTGGTATATCTTCACCATCCATGATCAAGAAAGCCTGTGAGAGTAAAGACAAAGAGCCAGGATGTGAATGAGAGTAGGCACTGCATTTGGTAGTTTCAAAGGGTCTAGGAATTACTGGTACTTTCCTGTAACTTAGGCACATATTACCTCACTTGGGCACAACCAACATTGTGGATGAGGTCATGACAGGAGATGGTAACAGGGTCCCTTGAAACAAAGGCAATGAAGCATTTTCAGCTATAGCTAAAGCATTATTTCAGCTAGATAATTTGACCACAGAATTAACCTCCATACAGTTCCAGCAGTTCGTTTATGGCCAACTGATCTTCAAGGAATCCAATGACAGAAACAAACATCTGACTTTAACCATTCTACACAATTTCCTGCTGTATAATGTTTTAAAACACCTGTAAGGGGTCTGAGGATGTGGCTTGGTTGCTAAAATGCCTGCTTGGGGTCTGATCCCTGGTACCACCTACAATCTCAGCACTGAGAATTGCAGTGGAGATGAGGGGTGTCACAGAAACGTTCAGCAACACAGAAAGTTCAAGGCCAGCCTGGGTTACATGATACCCTATCTCAAAAGAAAGTGGGGAGGAAAGGACAGAGGAACAGAGGGAGGGACACAAACAAGCAAGCTGCTTAGAAACCTTCATGCCAAGTGAGACTACCACATCAGGCAAGACCTACATTCTCAGATCACACTTCTGAAAACATCCTCAGTCATCCCACTGCAATGACCTTTATCTCAGTTCTTCCCCAAGGAATACACAGAGGAGGGATCTAGTTACTTGCTCTTGCCATTTCAACTGGCTAAAACTCCCAATCATAGGACAGATACAGACACCAAGATGACTGGCCCACTAGATTCCTGCCACATTCTTCCTACAACCCACTCTTTGCTGCTCAACTTCTGTTACAACACTACATCCACACAATAAAAGAGACACAGTAACATCTACATAAACCACAATGTGTGCTGGCCAGGAAGGAATGAAGAACAATCTTAAAACATAAAAAAAAGCCTTGGAAATGGAAAGAACTCATCTTTAGCAAGAACTCCAGATTCAGGTGTGTAAAAAAGAGAGGCAAGAGAATGACGTTTAGTGGGAATAAAACTAAACATAACTTGATATGCTGAGTTTAATTCTTTTCAGGCATTGTGCCAATGTTCTTAACCAAATCTTTGCGGATCATACTATCTATTGTTACCTTGATGTCTAATTAGTAAATCTTCCAGTTATCTTAAACTGCCAATCACCCTGAAGTTATTTGAAAATGCTAGATTCTTGATACACATTGCATCCCTCCATGGCACTGAACTCAACAGATTCCTCAGAGAATGCACCCAAGGCTGCAGTCATTCACCAAATACTAAGATATTATTAAGCACTAGGCTTGTATTTATTGACCAAATACACTATCCTTTAATCTGATTACACCTACTACACTAGCACAGATTTGTCTGTACTGCTCTATTCTTAGAGATGTCTTTATAGCATGAAAGTACTTTAATATGTTACCATACAAGGCTAGAAGTCCTGTTGAAGCTGAGTTCTAGGGTTCCAATTCCACCATTAAATTACTTACACAAACTGCTTACTCTCTTAGGGCTTCAGTTGTTCATGTTTCATCTAATAAACGTATGGACTACACTGGGTGACTAAATATTTCAAGTATATATACACTGATTAATAAATACTGATTTGTTCTTTAATTCTGTCCCATTGTCAAAGTCCCAGAAATTGCCACTTCCCTTGCCTGAATACAGAGGTTACTACTTGACATATGGTAGGTAGTCAATGGATAAGAATGGGCTCTTCAGCAGCCAGAGGTACTCATTATTTCAAAGATCCAAAATGCAGGCATCACCCTGTGGCATCCAAACTCTTTGGGGTTCATACTGAAGTCTCCTTAGGAAAAGAGTACACTGTAACAATCCAGATGAAGACAGAATCACAGGAAATATGTGACAGCATCTAGAGTTGAAGCGACAACCCCTGTGTGTTCTCTAATGTTCTATAACAGATCTCCCAAAGTGTCCTGAAAACTATGAATCTATGCAATAGAGGCCATGTATAGCTCAGCAGGAAGAGCAGTGGCTGCTCTTCCAGAGACTAGGATTTCATCCCTAGTATTCATGGCAGCTCACAACCATCTGTGATTCAGTTCAAGGGGCTCTGACAGGCTCTTCTGGTCTCTGTGAGCACCAGGTATGCAAGTGGTATGCACACATACATACAGGCAAATAGTTAAAAAATGAAAATAAAAACAAATACTCCCAAGAGCTGGGGGCATAGGTCAGTGGTAGAGCATTTAATTAGCATATATAAGGCCTAGGTTCCATCCTTAGCAAATAAATAAATCCAACCCTGCCCCCAAATTTAGATTATTTGAATGCTGGTAATCATGTGTCAATGGACAGCTAAAATATTCAGTTTCTAATAAAAACTCCAGTAAATTATGCTTTTAATTATATTTTTTAGAATGTTATAAAGACCAGAGATGGTACAAGAAACGAAGCTCCTCTGCTACTGACACTGTTTTCCAAGAGAAACCAATGACAAGAAATCAAAGGTTAAGTCTTTCTAGTTAATTCTCCCGGGCAAGATCTGTGTCTTATTTATAAATCCTTCCAAATCAGTTGAAATAAATGACCTGGAAGCCAAGCGTGGTGACGCACGCCTTTAATCCCAGCACTCGGGAAGCAGAGGCAGGCGGATTTCTGAGTTCGAGGCCAGCCTGGTCTACAGAGTGAGTTCCAGGACAGCCAGGGCTATACAGAGAAACCCTGTCTCGAAAAAACAACAACAACAAAACAAAACAAAACAAAGCAAAACAAGACCTGGAAGGCACAGGATGAAGAACATAGCAGCTGCAACCCAAGACTGCAATGAAATCCTGGGGTAACGCCCAGGCTGATAGCCCAGAGTGGCTCAAATATAGAGACAGCTCTGGAAAAAACATAGGAGGGGGAGGATGGTAATCACACGGAGTAGGCACTGTGACTATAAGGCTGTTTAACTAAGAAACTGCAAATGTCCTTTTACTCTTTTGTCAATTAGCAAAGCCTTAAGAACACTTTGTACTCTAACACACTGCTCTCTCTCAATCTCTCTCAATCTCTCTCTCTTACACAAACACACACATACACTCTCTCTCTCTCTCTCTCTCTCTCTCTCTCTCTCACACACACACACACACACACACACACACTCCTACCTAACTACCTCTGGGGTGAGATAATATAAGACTGTCTCCATCTACATATAAAAATTTTAACTCATACCTTGAAATCTATTTTTTCCATCTTTTTTAGAGCTTTATTTGTATTTATTTCCTATGTAATTTCCTATGTATGGATTTTTTTGATCTGTGTATGAGTGTAATGCCTGTGGAGGCCAAAAGAGGACAAACATCAGATCCCCTGGAACTGAAGTTACAGGTGGTCACGAGATGGCATGCAGGGGTAGGGAATTGAACCCAGATCTTCTGGAAGAGTAATCGGTGCTCTTAACCACTGAGCCATTTTTCCAGCCCCCAAATATAAAGTTCTTAACTCAATAGATTATATATTAAGCAACCAGGATAAATCAATTAACTAGTCATCAATGAGCTACCTATTTTCACTCTTGAATGTGTATGTGTGTGTGTGTTTATCAGATATTTAATTTCTTGAATGTGTTCTAAGTTTTGTATGATGCTGTGCTGCAAGCTTCCAGGATTTGATAAACAAGCCTTTGTCCTCCATGTTTACACCCTGTCTGATCTTGGTAGACTCTGATGACAGTAATCTTAGCCTTGCTCTTTCCCAAGTGGATATTTTACCCTATTCAGCAGCCATTTCAGGCCCCTAAAACATTTTTGTTGAACTTTAGACTGTTCTTAGATTACATGTGTGAATGAACCAGTGCTGCATTTGAGTGCTGACATTTTATTCATCAGCAGGGACTTTATCTTTTAGTTTTATATAATTTTTTACTATGCACATTTTGATATTGTTGTTGATGGTGTATACCATGGACCAGTGTCCTTACGGGAACGTCTAGTGCTGTTAGTGGCTCCCTGAACATCTAACATTTATTTTATTGTGTGGTGTTTGAATGTGGAGCCAAGTCTTCTATAAGTAAGGTCAGAATCAGTGTTATCTATAAATTTGTCCACTCACTTTCTGTGTGAAGGTAGGGGTGGCTTTTGTTGCTTGAACCCTGATTTTACAATGTCAAGGGACACACTGGTAGCTCTCTCAGCTCAGCAATGGTGTCTGGGAAACAAGACTTCCACATGCTGTAAACTATGCATTTGTCTCCAGCTTTTGGTTCTTAAGGTTCTTAAGTTGAGATTTTTTTTTCATATTTTTTTAAATTTACTCAAAAACATGAAAAGTTAACACATATTAATTGAGTACCATGTAATGTTCAATATATAAATACACTACACACTACTTAAGTAGGGTTAAATATATTTACTTCCTCCATCAGTTATCAATTATCTCTGGTGAAAACTTTCAAAATCATTCTAGCTCTTTAAATATACAATCCAGAATAATTGCCTAAAGCTATATATTCTTTTATATTATTTTGTGTGCTTCTGGGTTATGTGTTCATAAAGAGGAGTAGATGTATGTGTGTGTGTGTGTGTGTGTGTATTGTGTGCAGATTTGCATGCATGAGTGCACATGTATGTAGAAGTCAGAGAACAAGCTCAGATATGAACCCAGCACTGAAGAGACAGAGGTAAGAGGACACAGAGAGGCAGGACACACGTATCAGGCCAGGCTCATTTACATAGCAAGTTCTATTAGTGCTTGTCAGTCAGAAGCTACACAGCAAGACCCTATTACATACATACATACACACACACACAGCCAAGGTTGTCCTTGGCTACATGGCACGTTGGAGGCCCAGCCTAGGCTACATGAGACTTTTTCAAAAAAAGAAAAAAAAAAAAAGATTAAAAAAATTTATGGGAATAGAGATGGCTCTGAGGTTAAGACCACCTGCTGCTCTTCCAGAGGGCCAGCACCCACATCAGGCAGCTCACAACCATATATATATATATATATCTCCAGGAATTCAGATGCCTCCTGTCTCCTGTCTCTGTGGACATTACATTCACATGAATATACCTACATGCAGACACATACCTACACAAAAATTAAATATAATAAATATATCTACTTTTTACAAGAACAAATCAGAGGGGACTGAAAAGGTAGTTCAGTGGGTCAGTGGCTCTTGCAGAGGACTAGAATATGGTTCCCCGCACCAACACAGGGCAACTCCCTCTAGCTCTACCTCTCTAGCTCTTCTTCTGGCCTCTGCAGCCACCCACATTCACACATACAACATGTGAGCACACACTCACACACAGAAATAAGTTTTTAAAAGAAAATTAATTAAGCCAGAAAAATCAGCATGCAAAGCTCAGACCCTAGAGTCAAACTATGCCCTAGCTGAGACACCTTGGGCAAGCTATTCAATTGCTCAGCGCCTCATTTTCGCACCCTATAAAACAGGAAGATTAGTCGTATTTTGAAGATGAAGTGAGTTACTATTGGCACAGCACATGTAACAGAGCCTGATGCATAAACACCACATAAAAGTTAATTCAACTAGACCAGAAGTGGACCTTTAAGTTAAACCAGAATAAACAGACTTCCAAATTTAAAAACACATGATTCCTTTCATTACAAAAGCATCCCTAACATCTCTCCTGGAACAAGCTTTATGCACTAGACTAAAACAAGCAGGAGTTCTTTCCCTCCCATCACACGCTGTATCTGTTGCTTCCTGCCTGGCAGTACCCAGCTTTATCCCACTACACCTATTCATTAACTTCAACCTTCTAAGAACCAGGTTCAAATAATGAATGTGCTACCCTTGCAGATGACCTCAAAACTGTGTGTGTGGAGTTTGCCTCCAGGCCCATTCCGGTAGAATGGGAGAATGTGCTCACTGTCACTTGAGATTATGTAAGTGGGGAAAGTTGGCCAATGTCAAATCTTTCACTGCTTTTAAAAATGCTCAAATGGCATTATCTACAATCTTCTAAAGCTGCAAGGCACGCAGACAAGTACTTTCTGCTCCTCTCCATCTTCCTTAATTCTAGGTCTCACATGGAATGTGAGTCGACAATTACAACTTCTGCAGCAGACATGCTCACACTCTCCGACCTTTAGATGTGAACAACTGACCATTAGCTCACTGAAACTTTAAACAGTTATCATCTAACAGAGCTTACTAGCAAAGATACTCTGTACAGCACTAAGAAAATTCACATATATGAAGAATGAAATGGGTCTTGTTTCTCTCCCTTATGAAGTGCCTAGAAAGCAATTTTAACTTAAGTCCTCAAGCCTCAAGTTTATTTTAACATAGTCTAAAATACACATGAAAATAAATGTTGTTGGTCTCACGAAAGCATATTCAGGTCTATTTTCTATTTCAAATGCTCTGGATCCAACTTCAACTTATCTAATTCAAAACCCAGGCATTTTAAGTTCATCTCTAACTGGAGTTAAAGCTTTTCTTTGTTCTTTATGCATTCCTACTCTAAGTAATGAGTTTAACAATTCAGGAAGAGATACCCCCAACTGGGTGTCCTTTGGTCTCTTTTGACTCCTTAACTTAATGATGAGCTTTGCCCTATCAGCTTTCTGATTTGGCAGACACTACCCTATCTCTTAAGTGCAGTGAAAGCCACATAATTTTCAGACTAAGAACCAGCCACTCATGAGCAAGCTTCAGGGTAAGATTTTTCTAATAACTGAGCTTTTTGCGTTTTTTGTGGGTTTTTGTGGGTTTTTTTTTTTTTTTTTTTAATTTACTCGAAAATAAATAAGTCATCTAGTAACTTCTGGTATTATCTTTGACAAGTCCAATGTTCTGTCCTCTTTCCGGCTTAAGGAGTTAAAAAAAAAAAAAAAAAAAAAAAAAAAAAAAAAAAAAACTCATGAAAACAGAAACCAGAACCCTGAGCTTAGGAAGGTAAATTGTAATCCAAGCTAAACTTCTCACCAGTTAGTGAAACCCAAATAAAAATCACTCAATTGCCCCAACCTCCTGTTCCTAGGTTCAATTTCCCCATCCAGCAAAAAGTGACTTACAGTATCCGTCACAAGTACAAACAGCAAATGTTCTAAAATGTTTACAAACGCTACCGGAATGGGCCCTGATAATGAAAAGGACCCTCACTCGCCTTAAACTTAAAAGTGTTAGTCACACCTCATCGTTTCCCAGAGAAAAATAAGAAGCGAATCCAAGCAACCGGGGTCGGTTGGTGAGACTTTCCCCAACTCCAAAGCGGATGATTAGCAGTTTGGGGCAGACAGTCACGAGACTGCCAGTCTCTGCCAATGCGGGCTGCTCCTGCTCTCGCCTCCCGCATCTGGGGCGCTGGGAAATCAAGATCCAGCCCGGCTCCTAACCACTCCGCAGCTCCAGGGAATCAAGGGTGGGTGGAGCGAGAAGCTGGGCGCGCCTCTGCCACCCCAACTGGGCCACTCCTCGAGCCGTCAGCGCTACAGCTCCCGGCGCCACGTCCCGGCCTCCGTCCCTCCTCTGGAAGCCCGGGACTCGCTCTCCCGCAGGTGCCCCCGGTGGGCCACACCTCCGCCAGTAAGGAGGGGACAGTTAGAGCGGTTGGAACAGTTGTCTCTGTACCGGCCGCCCCAGAACCCAAGCCCGGCCTGGCCCAGCGGGCCCTGAGCCCCGGCTCCGCGGTCAGGCAGGCTCCCCCGGGACAGGCCTCAGCGCTGCCCGCCCGGCTCGACCCCGGAGGCTGCGTCGCTCGGGAGCTCACCGCCAATGTGTCAAAAGCGCATGTTCGCCGCCGCTCGGCCGACGTCTCTGCTCCGCTGGCCTGGCCAGGCCCGCCCAGCCGCTCAGCTCTGCTCCCTTTCGCAGCCCTGAGCTCCACTCCGCGTACCCCCGCACCGGGCTCCTCCCCGACACGTCAGGGGCTCCCTGGGTGTCGGAGGCCATTCTGTGACGCACGGGGGCGGAGCCGAGAGCATGCGCAGAAGCAGACTGGCCTGCGGGGCGGAGCGGTGAGAGGCTAGCGTCACGTGGAGCCGACCCAGGCCTGGCGCGCTGACGTGAGGCCTGCGACAGCGTCCTGCGCAGGCGCCGCCTCGGACCACCCAAGGAGGTGGGTTTTTAGCCCTGTGCTGTTCCCGGAAGCTGTTCTGTGCAAGAGAGTAGTTAATTCCCTAAGCTAAGATGGGAAGCCAGTAAAAAGAGAAGGAGACAGGAGAAATGCGCAACTGTCCTGGGACTGGAAACGTAAATTTAAAAAAAAGGCATTTGGGGAACAATTTTAGGAACTTTAGCTGTCTCCTCAGTGTGATTGGTATTTCGGTGCTGTTGGGATGGGTTTAGAAGTTTGGAGACAAAACAACATAGGGTAAGACATGCTGAGCCTAAGAAAGACAAGGTGAGCCCAGGTATACGGTTGGGAAAGGTGAATATAAACAAACAAAAAAAAAACAAAAAAAAACGGTGCGAGATGGATTTTTAAGGAGAACCCAAACTGATGAGCAGAGGAAGATTAGTGGGATCTAGAGCGTCTTGAACTACACTATGAAGGATATAGGGTTTTTTAAAAAGATTATGAGTTCACGGTGCGGTTTGTTGCACCCGTAGTTGTACCAGTCACTGGGGTGCATTACTTTGTCACAGTAACCCCATGTTACTCTCATTTACAAGTAAGAAACAGCAAGATGAAGTTCCCCAAGGTCTACCCACAGCGCAAATTCAAACTCAGAAGCTACACTATTATCCACTACTATGCTGACAAGAAGGGAAACAGGCTAGACCATGGGGCTAAAGTGCCTTCCATACACTACTGTTAACCATCAACAACATTTGAAGCTGGAATTATTAGATCTATATTGTAAGACTCAAAAAAAAGGTCTGCTTTCCAGGCCAATGGCCTGGAACAGCTTTGAAACTCAGTCTGGCTTCCCTACCTGAAACTGTGCTCAATCTAATCAGACTTAAAGCAGGGAAGTGATTAATGAAGGCTTTCCTATAGACCTGGTGCCAAGACAGGAACAGTCCCACCCAAACAGGAAAAGATAAAAAGGCCACAGCTTCTGTTCTGCCTCCTGGCTGAGGTGCTAAGAAACACACTGAGTCACCTAATGGCTGGCTGGCCAGGCCCTTCAGAAAACATTGACATCATCTCCCAGGCTGCTGCCCCTCCCATTTGCTCTGCCCCTAGGACTGGCATCATCCCCTTCTTAATGAATGGGCTTAGGTTGGCAGAGCCCTCAGAAGCCAAAAGGCCCTGCTCTGATCTTCTTCATTTGCTCAAGGGCTGGAATACGGTAAGAGTCAGCAAAGTGCCCAACCTCCTTCCATTACACCAAATCCATGGGAAATAAATCAATAAAGAAGATTACAGTCTCAAAAGGAAGCACAAGTTATAAAACTAGCATTGTAAGAGTAGAAAAGGTGAGAGCTGCTGTACCCTTCTAACTTTATAAAGCATTCCAGAGCTCTTTCCATAGGTTCCAGTACAAGGTCCTTTTTGGACTGACCCAGAAAGTTCAATGTAACAATCTCTGAGTACACGTGTAAATACCCCAACATCTTCCCTGCTACAAAATACAGGAAACAGATCAAGTTCTACCCTTCCAATGGGTAAAGGGTGATCACCTACTAAAAGAGAGATCTGGGTCCAAACTCCAGCTAGTGAGAATGCTGGACTTTGGCCCATCACATACTCAAAAAAGGTAATTATTTTAGCTAAGGTTCTACTGCTGCAATGAAACACCATGACTGAAAAGCAAGTTGTTGAGGAAAGGGTTTATTCAGCTCCCACTTCCATATCACTGTTCAACACCAAATGAAGTCAGGACAGGAACTCAAAACAGGGCAGGAACCTAGATGCTGCAGGTGATGCAGAGGCCGTGGGATTGGGGAGGGAGATTACTGCTTACTGGCTTGCTTCCCATGGCTTGCTCAGCCTGCTCTCTTATAGAATCCAGGACCACCAAGCCAGGGATGAAACCAACCACAATCCCCCTCCATCAATCACTAATTAAAACATTCTTTACGACTGGATCTCAGTTGAGGTTCCCTCCTTTCGGATAACTCTAGTTTGTGTGTCAAGTTGACATAAGACTAGCCAGCACAGTAATGCATATAAACCTGCTGCGGAAACTCTGAGGAGATGGAACATATTTAACTTACGGATCAGGTAAATAAGACACCGCAAAAGTCAAAGGCTCACTGGGTGTGCTAGTGCACGCCTGTAATCCTGGAAAGTTCCAGGCCAGCCTACAGTTCTACATAAGAACACCTGGCCGTAAACAACAAAGCACAGAGAGAGAGAGAGAGAGAGAGAGAGAGAGAGAGAGAGAGAGAATACTTCAATCTAATTTTCTATGCTCCTTTAATAGATACGTTTTTTTGCTAATCCTTAAAGGTAGAGATCAGATTGAGGGCTCTCAGTAACTGGCTGCTTTCTAACGAACTGCCTCATGTCTACTCTCCTAAACCCCAATAGATCTTCCTTTTGCTTCAACTGAATTCTCTAGAATTATTTACATGCTCTCGGCTGTGCTATGTTCTAGTCATAAAAACACAAACTTTGGGCTGGTGAGATGGCTCAGCGGGTAAGAGCACCCGACTGCTCTTCCGAAGGTGATAAGTTCAAATCCCAGCATCCACATGGTGGCTCACAACCATCCGTAACGAGATCTGGCGCCCTCTTCTGGAGTGTCTGAAGACAGCTACAGTGTACTTACATATAATAAATAAAATAAATCTTTAAAAAAAAAAAAAANAAAAAAAAAAAAAACACAAACTTTTCATGGGATCTCCTGTAATGATCCCCTGCCTGGCTTTCAGTTCACCAGTGTGGTCGCCACGCTGTCTCAACTTTCCCCTTACAAACTCAAGTTCGTTCATTTTCCACTTTATTCTGCCTGCGTTTTCCCAGTCCAAAGCCTCCTGCTTACCTGTTTACCTGTTTATCTATTGCCTCCTATTCATCTCCACCCCAAGCTCCCTCCCTTGAATGACTTCTTGCTCCACCCTAGCAGTCTCTACATTGCTTTGAGAATAATATCACTAAAATTCCACTGTATACAGAGCAGCCCTGCTTCCAAACTTGATTTGTCTCCTTGCTACTGTTGCCATGAAGGATCAGAGCCCACACAGCCGCTCCATCCCACCCTGGCCATCTGCATCCAGAAGTTCCCCGGAGTCTAACCAGATGCACCACTGTGTCCCGTTGTGGTTGTCTGAATGAGAATGGCCCCATGAGTGCTTATCTTTGAATGTTTGTTTCCCAGTTGGAGGACTGTTTAGGGAGGATTATGAGGCATGGGCTTCTTGAAGGAGATGTGTCACCAGGGGTAGGCCTTAGAGTTTCAAAAGCACATGCCAGACCCAATCTTAATCTTTCTCTCTGCCTACTGCCTTGATCCTGAGGATCAGATGTAAGCTCTCAGCTGCCCTCTGGCCATGTCTGCCTGCAGTCATGCTTCCCACCATGGTAATCATAGACTAGCCCTCTGAAATTATAAGCAAGCCCCACAATTAAATGTTTCCGTCTGCAGGTTTTCTTGGTCATGGTGTCTCTTCACAGCAATAGGACAGTAACTAAGACCCACCTGCCCCAGGACAGTTCCCTTCCTTTCAAGGACCATCTTATCAACTCTCACTGCCCTGTGCACTGTGACTACATCTGAGGCTAGGTCTGCCTTTAGTCTCATTCACAAAGTAGCTCCTCCAGGAAGTCTTCTTGGATATTCAAGCCACAAATAGAGGGCTACGTAGTTAAAAGCAAACTTACAAACACTACCTCTGGGGTCCAACAAGATGGCTGAGCCAGTAAAGTTGCTAGCCTACAATGTATGATCACCTAATTTTGATCCATGGGTCCTACTTGGTGGGAGAAAAGCAGTACTTAAGCTGTCCTCTGACCTCAACATATGTATCATGACAACACACACAAAATAAACCAATAACTAAATAAATTAATAAACAAACAATCAATGTAGGCTATAGGGGTAGCTCCCCAGTGAAGCACACGCTTACTGCCCTTCCAGGGGACCTGAGTTCTGTTCTCAGCATCCAAATCAGGTGATTGACAACTATCTGTAACTCCAGCCTTATGGGATCTGACGCCCTCTTTTGATCTCCCCAAGTATGCACACACACACACACACACACACACACACACACAAATTATTTTAAATAAATATTGCCAGGCATGGTGGTACATGCCTTCAGTCCCAACACTCAGAAGGCAGAAGCCAGCCTCGTCTATATTGTTAAGTTTCAGGCCAGTCAAGGCTACATCATAAGACCCTGTCTCAAAATGAATAAAAAAATAATAGTAATAAATACAAAAAAATTAAAATACTACCTTTTAGCCATGGAGGTATCCAACCCTTATGCCCCCCCCAAACTTAAGTTCAGCCAGGACAAGGGCACTTTAGCTGTAATAGCCCATAGCACCAGGCACTTAGCACACACTCATTTAATATGCCTCAGTGAAAATGAAAGAAGGAATTGATGGTTAGGTAGTGATAAATCCCAGTGCACAACTACCAACACTGACTGGAAAATGTTGCAAATCCTGAGAACTTAACACAGATGGAGACTTTCAATGGTATAAAGGCTGCATGAACTGATGCCAGGCTATAGAGACTCTGGGGTTTGGGTCATACCTTAGGCCTTCACTTTCATTCAATTTTTTTTATTTTGTTTTGTTTTCTACACAGGGTTTCTCTGTGTAGTATTGGCTGTCCTGGAACTCACTCTGTAGACCAGGCTGGCCTCGAACTCAGAAATCCGCCTGCCTCTGCCTCCCAAGTGCTGGGATTAAAGGCGTGCGCCACCACCGCCCAGCTCATTCAAATTTTAAACCAAATCTTTTAGTACCTATACTCTTGTCATTTAAAACATCAGTAATACAGACAGACAGACAGACAGACAGACAGACGGGGGGGGGGGGGGGGGGGGGAACCATAGGCAGTATGCCTGGGGTATTTCCTGAAAAGAGAAGCCCATTCCTTGTCTTTAATGCACCCTCAGTACCTTCTTTTTTGTTTGTTTGTTTTGTTTTGTTTTGTTTTGTTTTTTTTCGAGACAGGGTTTNAGCGGGTTAGAGCACCCGACTGCTCTTCCGAAGGTGATGAGTTCAAATCCCAGCAACCACATGGTGGCTTACAACCACCCGTAACAAGATCTGACGCCCTCCTCTGGTGCGTCTGAAGTCAGCTACAGCTTACTTATGAAGAATAATAAGAAATGAATCCTTGGACCGGAGAGACCAACCGGAGCAAGCCAGGCTGTCCGGAGCGAGCGGAGCCGAACGGGGACGACCGGAGCAAGCGGGGACGCTGGAGCTAGCAGGGCCGGAGCGAGTGGGGCCGAACGGGGATGGCCGGAACGAGCGGGGCCAAAAACCCGGAGCAAGCGGAGCCGATCGGAGCGAGCAGGGCTAGCTGGAACAAGCGGGGGCCGTACGGGGCGGCCGGGAGCAAGTGGGGCTGGCCGGAGCGAGCGGGGTCGAGCAGAGCGAGGGGGGTTGACCGGAACAAGGGGAAAAAAAAAAAAAAAGAGCCAAAACTTGCTGCTCTTGCAGAGAGGACCTGGGTTCCATTCTCAGCACCCATGTGGTAGCTTACAATCATCTGTAATTCTAGATACAGGAGATCTGATGCCCTCTTCAGACTTCTGAGGATACCAGGCACACACACAGTGAGCAAATATACACGCAGACGAAACGCCCATATCATGAAATAAAATGAATAAATCTAAAAATAAAACAATGTTTTAAAAAAATCTTAGTTCAAATGATCCTCCTGCCTCAGCTTCCCACGTTGTTTTAGGTTCCCAACCTCCTTCCTATTTTGCCTTTCCACTCTGTCTGATAGAGGAATATGGTACCACTTCTGGCCCTTGGACCCTTTGCCAAGAGGTGTTTTAAGTCTGCAAGTGTCACTTGCTGAATGGTGGCTCTTGAAGGTGAGAAAGATTTAGATTGAGACTGCACAGACCTTTCCCTCACAGGCCTGACCTGAAGGCTGGTTCCTGGCAGGAACAAGCTTTCTTTCTTGTCTAAGAAGATAAGCTAAAGTTTAAGGAGAACCCCTGCACAGCCATGTATCTCCTACTGGTGATCCACCCATCAATCTGGAGTCTGTCCTGATTTCTTCCCCAGCAACCTACCTGGCTTGGAACTTCTCCCCAACCTGAAACCGTGTGGTTTGCCCAGTTGCAGAGCCTCGGATCTCCCAAGCTTCAGTCTTCAGGCTCTGTGCTGGTTCCAGCCACAGCCTGTTCCTCAGAGTGGCAGCTACCTGCCCAAGAAAGTATCGCCAACACAGTTCATTGCTAATTTGGTTAACACCTGGCAACGCCAAGCGCTGTTGACATCGTACTTACATAAACACTGTGACTGTCCCTGGAGGAAAAAAGACGATGCCTGATCACATACCTTGCACAGACAGGGAGGGAGGGCACCTACCTGCTTTGCCTACTCTCAACCCAGGCTGTGCAATGACAGGAATGAAAAGAAATGGAATGTTTCCGACCAGCCTGAGCTGATTGTGTCACACAATCTCAGCCTAATTCCCACCACTGGGAAAGCCAGTGAGTCAGTTACTGGCACCCAAAGATTATGTATTCAGCCATTCAACAAATATTTATTGACTGACTAGCACTGTCCTTAGCCCCAGGGAGAAGCAACTAACAGAAGAAGTAAGGAAACCCTCCTGCAGGTTTTTTGGGGTTTATTTTGATGTGTTTGGTTTGGGGTTTTTGGTTGGTTGGTTGGTTGGTTTTGTTCTATTTTGTTTTTCAAAGTCAGGGGTTCTCTCTATAGCTCTAGATATTCTAGAACTTGACCAGGCTGCTCTCAAACACACAGAGACCTGCCTGTCTCTGCCATCCAAGTGCTGGGCTTATAAGCATGTGCCACCACCACCCATCTGGTTTGGGTTTTTGAAACAACTCATCTCCAGGAACCCAAGCTGGCCTTGTACTCTCAATTTTCTAAGTTTTCTCCGTTTTCTAAGTGGTAGGGTTCCAAGTATGTGTCACAATTCTCTGCTTCCTGTAAGTTTTCTTTTACTTTCTTTATTTTTGTTTTATACGCATTGGTGTCTTACCTGCATGTGTGTCTGTGTGAGGGTGTACCATCCTCTAGAACTAGAGTTATGCAGACAGTTGTAAGCTGCTGTGTAGATGCTGGGAATTGAACTCAGGTCCTCTGGAAAAGAAGCCAGTGCTCTTAACCTCTGAACCATCTCTCCAGCCCCACCCCAAGCCCCTTGCAGGCTTTCTAACAAAGAAAGAAAGAAAGAAGAAAGACAGAAGAAAGACAAAGGGAAACAGAAAGTGCCAAAGTCACATCAGTATTGTCAGGCCATGACATGTACCAATGAGAACGGTCAGCTTTTCAGGGCTTTGCATTTAATAAAGGTGACATTTAGGGCAGCAGCCATGATGTTGGCCTCTAGTCCCAATGCCTGGTGTCAGGAAGCACTTAATGTTTGTGGAATGACTAGAAAGTCCTCAGGGGACATTTTCAAAACCCAACTCACTGTCTTGGCTCCCTTCTGCTACTCTATCTTGCTCTTCTTTCTTTTTTTTTTTTTAACTAAAGAAAATATTTTTTTTCTAGTTTAGAGCTCTAATAAAACAATAAGAAGTGAGACACAAGAAACAGTTGACAGGGCTGGAGAGATGGCTCAGTGACCTCCTGACCTCCGTGAGTACCACATGCACATGGTACACAGACATACATGCAGGCAAAACATTCATACACATGAATTTCTTTTTACTGAAAGGAAAGAAAAAAGCACTGGGGGCTGGTGAGATGGCTCAGTGAGTAAGAGCACCGACTGCTCTTCCAGAGGTCCTGAGTTCAAATCCCAGCAACCACATGGTGGCTCACAATCATCTGTAATGAGATCTGATGCCCTCTTCTGGTGAGTCTGAAGACAACTACAGTGTACTCACATATAATAAAAAGAAAGAAAGAAAGAAAGAAAGAAAGAAAGAAAGAAAGAAAGAAAGAAAGAAAGAAAGAAAGAAAGAACTGATGAAGTGGAACCCTGTGATAGCCATGCTGACTAATGTGTTAATATCGCAATAATGTTACAGAAAAATTTAACAATGAAAATGGCCCCAATATCCAGTTAAACAAAGAAAGTAGTTAATAATATGCATAGGATTCCATTTTAACCTAGAACAACACACATTGAACATTAGAAAAAAGGTCTAGAAATACAGACCTCAAATGTCAAACATCTCCAGTGCTTATGACCTTCAGAACATGCGTACAGCTCACTCCCTCGCCCCTCCCTGCTCCATCTCTTTCTCTCACCCCCTACCTTCCTTTCTGCATTTTGACAAATATATATATTAAGTGAGTAACGCTTTCATTGTCATATAGCAATACTGCATCTAAACTTAAAGTATACTTATTTCCTCTACATTCTCTGAAGTTTCCTAAACAGATGGATTTAGGGCTCTTTTGGCTGTTGCTGTTTTTAAGGTAGTCTTTGAGCCAGGTGTGGTTGGTACACACTTGTAATCGCAGCAGTCTGAGGCCAGCCTGGGCTGCAAGACAAGTCTCTGTCACAAAACAAAACAAAACAAACTGCACTCTTTGAGCCTGGTGACTGTGGTAGGTGACCTGGGCCTCTATTGGCATTTGGTCTAGGCTCCGCCCCACAATTACCTGGCAACAGCCATGTATGCCCATGCCTTACTCACTATAAAAGGGGCTGCTCACCCCCTCCTCACTCTCTTGCTCTTACTCTTTTATCCCCTTGCTCCCGCTCCTTACCCTCTTCCCCCTCTCTCCCCATTCCTTCCCCCCCCTTTCACAAGCTCATGGTCAGTCAACCTCTACTCCTCTTCTTACTCCTCTCTCTCTCTCTTTCTGCCTTTCTCTCAACTTCCCTCCCCATGCCCTGAATAAACTCTGTTCTATACTATACCATCCTGTGGCTAGTATCTCAGGGGGCAGGGATGCCTCAGCATGGGCCCCGCATAGGAACCCCCTTCCGCACACCATACCAAGCCTCCACCACACATACCTCTTCTTCTCTATCTTTTTATAAAACACAACAGCCTCCACGGTCCCAGAGCTTCACTGGGAAGCTTCCCAGTTCTTCTGTTTGGTTCATAAGAATTCCCACCCTTCTGCCATGGTATGTGAAACTTATCTCATATGCATATTCTAAATATGCATATGCTTATTCTAAAGATGTAAAATTTCCACCCTACAGTCTTTCGGGGGGTTTTCTGTTTGTTTGTTTGTTTGGTTGGTTGGTTGCTTGCTTGCTTTTTGTTTTTCAGATAGGGTCTCACTATGTAGACTAGGCTAGCCTGGAACTCAAAGACAGTTCCTCTACCTCTGCCTACCTCTACCTCCCAATGACTGGGACTAAAAGCATTATATGGAGAACAGTTTCTGCTCAAAGCTAGGAATCTGGCTTTATGCAGGAGTGTTCCTCTACAGAAGCCAACTTTGATTCCCCACGCTGAGCCGCAGAGGTGAAACATCCCAGGTTTCATGTTCACCGCAAAAGAACGTCCTTTCTATAAAAAGAAAATAAGCATCTGCAGAGGGGAGCAAACAGGGAAGGGGGGGCTCTCAGCAGCACTGTGGACTCAGGCAAGGAGAGGAGAGAGCAGAGGAGCCCTGCCCCAGGGACACCGCTGTTTCAAGTATTTTCTGAAGATCACCTGTTTACAGAATGGCTACTAAAACTCTGATTCAAAGATAGCAGAGGGAGGGACATGAGAACCAGAGGCCCAGGCACAGCGAGGTGGCCAAAAGGTGGAGAGAGCCACCTCCAGACATAGGCCCCACCCGTCACCAGGGCTCCCCACCCTCACGTGGGAACCCAGGCATGTCTCTGCAGTTAACTCCTTACCCTTGCCTGGGGAACAGAACTATTTTTTTTTCCATCCTGGCCTAACCAGCCCCCATTGCTGGTGACTTTGCTAGGTTACTTCCCATTTCTGGGTATCGATGTCTCCATCCATAAACTGAGCAGGCTGAACTAAATGACAGCCGTTGACAGTGTCCATGAGTCAGGACCCATTATGTCACCCATCCAAGCATTCTCCCTATAGGAATGAGGGCTCTCCCTACTTTTGACCAGACTGCCAGACATGATGACTGGGCCAGCCTCCTGCAAGATGGATGAGTTAGGTGGCCAATGCCCATTCCTCTGCCCTAGGGAAATGCTGTATCACTTTATTTATTTATTTATTTTTGATTTTTCGAGACAGGGTTTCTCTGTATATACAGGTTTCCCTGGCTGTCCTGGAACTCACTCTGTAGACCAGGCTGGCCTTGAACTCAGAAATCCGCCTGCCTCTGCCTCCCGAGTGCTGGGATTAAAGGCGTGCGCCACCATGGCCAGTGTGCTGTATCACTTTAAGTTCCTCTAACACTCTCGGTGTATTCATTTCCTGTGGCTATGGTAACAGATGACCTCAAATGGGGTGGTTTCAAACAACGCACATACGTATTCTCCTTTGCTTCTGGAAGTCAAAGATTCCAAATAAGGCTTACGTAAGCTATAAAATCAAGGTATTGGCTCTTCTGAGGTTGCAGGGGGAGAATCAGATCCTTGGCTCTCCTAGTTTCTAGAGGCCACTGGATAGGCTTGGGGCATTATCATCTCACAGGCTGCTTCCATTATGGCTAATATTGAACCCCTTAAATCCCTTCTCGAACTATGCTGGGTCTACACATCTAATCTAATATAATCTTTCGATCTCAAAATCCTTAATCATATATGTCAAGTCCCTTTTGATGCACACAATAACATACAGGTCTGAGGGACGTTGACATCTTTGAGGAGTTATTATTCTGTCTCCCACATCTGACATTTAATTTTATCCCCTATACAATCTTTGCCATTTCTGCATATCATCTTTAAATTGATTCACCTGTCTAAAGATGAACTTAAATCCCACCTTTGCCTCACCCTGGCACGTCAGTGAAGCCGAGGAGCTGATAGCAATCACATCCCCTTGATCTGAGAAAAGAAATACGTTATCCAGTGCTCATCTCTGCACCATCTAAATCACCTCACTTGCCACCAACAGCACAGAGACCATCCTTCAGGGACTATAAATAGAATCCAGCTTCCTGGTTTTACAGAAAAAAAAAATGAATAGGTCTGAGAATCCACACCAACAAAACTTCAGCCACCCCCACAGCTTCTCCCTCCTGTCCAGGTCCTTATTAATCACAACTTGAAAGTCCGTCAGCTTTGCTGATGAGCATCCCAGGCATCTGTGACTCAGATAAGGCCTGGCTTCCTTCCCTTCTGTTACACTCACGGGTACCCAGAGCTTTGTTTTCTATTCCAGGAGTGGGGTTTCCTATTGTCTCCCCTGCCGACCTATATCTGGAGATCTGACTTATCTGTGTTCAACAGTAGCCTGTCTACTTGACCCACATCTGGACAGCAGCCAGATCCCAGGGAAGACTAAGCTGAAAAGGAAGGTCAGCGGCCAGTGGTGACTTTGTACTGTGCCCCTTGGCAACTTTCCCAGCTGCAACTTGAACTTCGAAACCGGAGTTGAGAAGACAGCATTCTTTCTATAAACAGTGTGGGATGACATAATTATCCTCATCTTACATAACACTCAGCAGATAATAAAAATAACTATCGGGTATTGGCTGCTTGCTGTGGATCAGACCCGGAGGTAACTGCCTCTGACAGCAGTTCACACCAAGCCCGTGAAGGACCAATTAGTGCCCCACTTTACAGATCAGAGACTGTGTCAGAAAAGGTTACTATGACAAAGTTGATGTTCAGAGAACTTCAGAAATACAAGGAGACGTGAAGATCATCAGACAAATGACAACACTTAGACATTGACCAACCTGCCCAATGACATAACGTTAGCAGACTCGGGGACAGAATTCAGACCATCAACCTCAGGCCAGTCCCTTTCTTCAGGCTTCCTCTCTCTGGAGCCATGACTTCTTTTCTTTCCTCTCCTCTCCTCTCCTCTCCTCTCCTCTCCTCTCCTCTCCTCTCCTTTCCTCTCCTTTTGTTGTTGTGATTGGTTGATTGGTTGATTGGTTGGTTGGTTGGTTTGGTTGAGTTTGGTTTGGTTTGTATTGCTGAGAGTTTATGTAGCTCTAACTAGCCTGGAACTCATTATTTAGATCAGGCTGGCCTCCAACTCACAGAGATCCTCCTAACTCTGCCTCCCAAGTGCTGGGATTAAAAGCATTCACACTGCACATGGCTGGAAGCTATGCTTTCATCAGCTGTCTACTCGGGCACTTCTCTATTAGACATACCTCATTCCCTGGTGCCTTTGCCTTTTATCAGTTCCATGTAAAAGGGAAGCTGTGGGGGCAGCGAAGGAGTTCCCAGGCTGACCCTTCTCTAGGCTTCTCTCTGGCACAGGAAAGAATGCGGAAGTACTAGAAATTCTCCCATGAATCTACATCTACTAATTTGAAATTAATAATAATTGTTTTAAAATATTTTTAGAGCCGGGCATGGTGATGCACACCTTTAATCCCAGCACTCGGGAGGCAAAGGCAGGCAGATTTCTGAGTTCGAGGCCAGCCTGGTCTACAAAGTGAGTTCCAGGACAGCCAGGGCTATACAGAGAAACCCTGTCTCGAAAAAACAAAAACATTAAAAAAATATTTTTTTTTAGATTTATTCACTTTATGCATAAGGATTTTGCCCACATGTATGTATGTGCACATGTGTGCTCCATGCCTGAGGAGGTAAGAAAATGGCATCAGCTTCCCAGAAACCGGAAATACAGGTGTCTGTAAGCCATCAAGTGGTGGGAATCAAACTCAGGTTCTTTACCAGATTAACAGGTTCTCTTAACTGCTAAGCCATCTCTCCAGCCCCTGCAGTTAGTAGTAATTTAACAGAAAAAGGATTAAAGTTTACCTCCAAAAAGCAAACTTAGGGGGCTGGTGAGATGGCTCAGCGGGTGGGAGCACCCGACTGCTCTTCCGAAGATGATAAGTTCAAATCCCAGCATCCACATGGTGGCTCACAACCATCCGTAACGAGATCTGGCGCCCTCTTCCGGAGTGTCTGAAGACAGCTACAGTGTACTTATAATAAATAAAATCTTTAAAAAAAAAAAAAGCAAACTTAGCAGTTGTTTAATGGACACATGATTAGGAGGTCGTGAGGAAAGGCACTCATGAATGGAAATTCTTGCAGAGACTGAGAGTCTTGGGGTGGGAGGATGGTTCCGCAGCTGGGGAGCACAGCAGTGCTCTTGCAGAGGACCGGAATTCAGTTCTCTGCAGCCATAGCAAGCAGATCACTGCTCCAGCTCCAGCTCCAGCTCCAGCTCCAGCTCCAGCTCCAGCTCCAGCTCCAGCTCCAGCTCCAGCTGATCTAACCCTCTCTGCTGGATTCCATGGGCTCCTGCACTCTGACGGCACAAATCCACATAGAGGCATATGTACACATATGATTAAAAATAAAACTAGAGCCAGGTAGTGGTGGCACACGCCTTGAATCCTACTCACTTTATAGACCAGGCTGGCCTTGATCTCAGAAATCCGACTGCCTCTGCCTCCCAAGTTCTGGGATTCAAGGCGTGTGCCCACCACTGCCCAGGTCTACTTCTGTTTTTTGTTTGTTTGTTTTTTCCCTCGTTCTGGTCAACCCTGCTTGCTCTGGTCTGCCCCACTCGCTCAGGTCGACCCCGCTCACTTCCAGTCGGTCCCACTTGCTCAGTCCCTGCTCTCTCCAGTCCAAGGATTCATTTATTATTATTCATAAGTACACTATAGCTGACTTCAGACACACCAGAGGAGGGCGTCAGATCTCATTACGGGTGGTTGTAAGCCACCATGTGGTTGCTGGGATTTGAACTCATCACCTTTGGAAGAACAGTCAGGTGCTCTTACCCGCTGAGCCATCTCACCAGCCCTCCACTTCTGTTTTTATTGATATAGACCTACAGAAAGAAAAGGCTGGGAGAGCCAGGCCGTGGTGGTGCATGCCTTGAATCCCAGCACTTGGGAGGCAGAGGCAGGCAGATTTCTGAGTTCTAGGCCAGCCTGGTCTACAGAGTGAGTTCCAGAACAGCCAGAACTGCATAGAGAAACCCTGTCTCGAAAAAAAACAAAACCAAAAAAAAAAAAAAAAGGCTGGGAGGATGTGAGCAGTGAGAAGCTCAACATAAGCTATTCTTTCTTGTGTGTGTGTGTGTGTATATGTATGTGTGTGTGTCTATGCTTTCTATTTTTAACAATGGACCCATAGTACTTTCATCATCTAACAGATGAAAAATAAACAAATACTCTAGACTAGAAGTTGCTGGTTTCTGAAGCCTCCCTGGTCCCTGAGTTCTGAACATACAAGAAAGGGATCGGAATAAAGCTAAATGCTAGAGACCTCGCCTAGCATTTGGGAGGTTCTAGATGAAATTCCAGGAAAGAAAAAGAAGGTAGGAGGGGAGCAGTGGTGGGGCCCACATTTAACTCCAGCATTTAGGAAGCAGAGGCAGGTGGATCTCTGAGTTAGAGGTCAGCCTGGTCTATGGAGTGAGTTCTAGGACAGCCAGGGCTACACAGAGAAGTCCTGGCCACTCCTCTTGCACCCCCGAAAAAGAAAAGGAAGGAAAGAAGGAAGGAAGGAAGGAAGGAAGGAAGGAAGGAAGGAAGGAAGGAAGGAAGCCATGTGGCCCACCCACTCGGAGTCAGAGGCTCTGAGTTTGAGCCTGATCTGTATAGCTAACTTCAGGCCAATTGAGCTTCATAATGAGATCCATCAGAGAGGGAGGAGGAGGAAGAGAGGGGGAAGGGAAGGAAGCAAGAAGAAAGGGAGGGAGGGAGGGAAGGAGGGAGGGCAGGCTAGAAAAATAGATCAACCATAGGCTCTTTAAAGAGCTGGCTATGCCATTTAACAGTTATCCTCCCAACCTACTGGGTATAAATAAATAAGTGATCAGAAAAGAATTACAAAAGGTCAATAAAGACCTAACAAGGTACTCCACTATGCCATTAATAACTTTTTTTTTTTTTTTTTTTTTTGGTTTTTCGAGACAGGGTTTCTCTGTATAGCCCTGGCTGTCCTGGAACTCACTTTGTAGACCAGGCTGGCCTTGAACTCAGAAATCTGCCTGCCTCTGCCTCCCGAGTGCTAGGATTAAAGGTGTGCGCCACCAGGCCTGGCTTAATAACTTTTTAAAATGCTGTACAAATGGGGGCTGGAGAAATGGCTCAGTGGTTATGAGCACCAACTGCTTTTCCAGAGGTCCTGAGTTCAATTCCCAGCAACCACATGGTGGCTCACAACCATCTGTAATGGGATCTGATGCCCTTTTCTAGTGTATCTGAAGATAGCGACAGTGTACTCATATACATTAAATAAATAAATCTTTTTTTAAAAAAAATGTTGTACGTAGTATAATTGCTGTTTATGTCATTATGCTTATGACTTCAGACTGAGTAAACAGGGGTAGGACTCTAGCTCACTGGTAGGATGCACGCACCTATGAAGCCCTGCATTCAGTCTGCGCATCAAAATAAATGCTCCTGGGCTGCTACCTCACCTCTAGAATCTGAGCTCTTGGAAGACTAAGACAGAGGATTCTGTAAGCTCAAGGCCAGCCTGGACAACAGAGCCAGTTCTAACCAAGCCTCAATACGAAGAGAGACACTGTCTCATAAACAGAGAAATAAGTAAGGCCTGGGCTATAGCTTATAGGTATACTGCTTGCTTAGCATGAGCAAGACTGTGGGTTTTGCTGGACCTGGTAGCAAACACCTTTAATCCCAGCACTCAAGAAACAGATCAGAAAAACTGCTATGAGCTTGGTTATATATAACAAATGCTAGGGCAGCTGAAGGTATACAGTGAGACCCTGTCTCAAAAAAAAAAAAAAAAAAAAAGACTTTGGTTCCTTCCCTAGCACAATCAATCAATCAATCAATCTTGAATTAAAATAGGAATTGTAGCTCAATTTTTTTTAATCAGAATCCCAAATTTTAAAACAAGTAATAGAGCCAGGCAGTGGTGGTACACGCCTTTAATCCCAGCACTTGGAAGGCAGAGGCAGGCGGATCTCTGAGTTCGAGGCTAGCCTGGTCTACAGAGTGAGTTCCAGGACAGCCAGGGCTACACAGAGAAACCCTGTCTCAAAAACAAACAAACAAACAAAAAACAAGTAATAACATCCATTATAAGAAGAGATTGTTCCCCTCCAACTCAAATCCAAGTGAAAACATGCTGTAACCACTGTACATGCTGTAACCACCCTAGCTACCATAAGTGCACATACCATCACTTTCTCCCAACAAAACACGCATTACAAAGAACACAGCACAACACAGCAGAGCACTGGCCAGGGGATGTCCACTCGGCGGTGGCACATGCTTCTAGTCTCGGCATTTGAGAGCCAGAGGCAGGCAGATCTCTGTGAGTTCAAGGCTAACCTGGTCTACATAGAGAATTCTACCTGCATAGAGAGAGCTTGTCTCAGATAGATAGATAGATAGATAGATAGATAGATAGATAGATAGATAGATAGACAGACACATAGATAAAACAAACAAAAAAAAGAGATGTCCACACACACTTACTATTACAAGCCTGAAAGCATGCAAAAGAGTGGTAGCCATGCAATGGTCAGAGGAAGCTGAAAGCCAGATGCTAGCCAGAAAGGCTCCTGAGGTAAGGTTCTAGCTGCTTCAGCAACCGTATGGAATGGGCTAAAGAAAGAACAATGTGTTGAAGGTGGTATGTTCCCAGAGCATTCAGATGCAGACCTCACAGTCTAGGGGGGAGGCAAATCAAAGCATGAGAAGAACCAGAAGGAGCAGCTAAGTCACTTTACCATAAAGAGAAAGGGGGCCTGAGGAGAAAGGACTCCTCCAAGTCCAGGATGTCTCACCCTCCTCCCTGGGAAGCCTCAGTATGCTGACAACCTTCTCCAGGCAGCAGGACCGAAAATTCTTCAATGGGTCTTCCAACCACACAGCCTCAACAATCTATCTCCTAAGAATTAGTTCTAAGGAAATGCCAGAACCGGTTTGTGAAGATTGTATGTTTAATGGTATTTTCTGCAGTGCAGCTTGCTTTTATAGACTCACACTGAAAGCCTATCACTACCCACAAATCAGAGTCTACTTTACCAAGCCATGCTACATCCACACATGGGATACGGTGCAGCAGTCAGGGACAGGGTGGATATTTGTGAATCAGCATATGATGACTCAGAAGACATTAAATGTAAAGAAGTTACAGGACAGTAAATAGAATTCAACATTAAAAAATTTATTGAAAGCCGGGCGTGGTGGCGCACGCCTTTAATCCCAGCACATGGGAGGTAGAGGCAGGTGGATTTCTGAGTTCGAGGCCAGCCTGGTCTACAGAGTGAGTTCCAGGACAGCCAGGGCTACACAGAGAAACCCTGTCTCAAAAAACCAAAAAAAAAAAAATTTATTGAAAGTGTGTATGTCAGCTGGGTGTGATGGCTCATGCCTGTAATCCTCACACTGGATGGGTGTACACAGAAGGAGCCCGGGTTCAAGGTTAACATCATAGCCTGTCTCAAAAGGCCAGGTGAGGTTGTTGGGAGCAGGTGAGGCTGCACACATCTGTGATTCCAGAAGGCAGAGGCAGGAAAATCAAGACAGACTCAAGGCTAACCTGGTCTGAAAAGCAAATTCTATACCAGCCAAGACTAATAGATGTGAGCCCCTGGCTCAAAGGGGACTGGTGGGCTGGAGAGATGGTTCAATGGTTAAGAGAACTTCTGTTCTTACAGAGGACCGGGTTTGCTTCCCAGCACCCACATGGAGGTTCACAACCGTCTTTTAACTCCGGTTCCAGGGGATTCAAGTGTCTGGTCTCTAAGAGAACCCATGGCTATGTGCACATACACGCCTACAGACATACACATAAAAATAGATAAATTGTCTAAGTTTGTAGGTCANTCAATGGTTAAGAGAACTTCTGTTCTTACAGAGGACCGGGTTTGCTTCCCAGCACCCACATGGAGGTTCACAACCGTCTTTTAACTCCGGTTCCAGGGGATTCAAGTGTCTGGTCTCTAAGAGAACCCATGGCTATGTGCACATACACGCCTACAGACATACACATAAAAATAGATAAATTGTCTAAGTTTGTAGGTCAAAGTGTTCATATTTGGGGATATACTTATACAAAGATTGTCAATGTCTCTGCACTTATAGCTTGTATTTTATCAAATAAGATATTATCATGAAGCCGGGCGTGGTGGCGCACGCCTTTAATCCCAGCACTCGGGAGGCAGAGGCAGGCGGATTTCTGAGTTCGAGGCCAGTCTGGTCTACAAAGTGAGTTCCAGGACAGCCAGGGCTATACAGAAAACCCTGTCTTGAAAAACCAAAAAAAAAAAAAAGAAAGAAAAAAAAAAGAAAAAAAGAAAGAAAGAAAGAAAGAAAGAAAGAAAGAAAGAAAGAAAGAAAGAAAAAAGTATGTCTAGTTCCACTTAGAAAACGAAATAAAGAGAGCCCCAAGCCTTGGGAAACACAACCTCCTTACAGGCTAGGAAACACTTTCATAACCATTGTCCTACAAGCTCTGGACAAGTTCAAATAAAATAAAAATACTTCGCCATCTGTATGCAACAAGACAGAACGAGAGAAGCCGCTGGCCCGTCAGGAGTTGAGTGATTTAGAAGCAGCCAAGACTTCAAAACAAGCCCCTCACTTGTTCAGTCTGGCATGACATCATTGCCTCATCCTGTTTGTCTCTCCATCAGCCCCAGATAAACTTGTCTGAACCCAAAGAGCTCCCTCCCCGCCCCTCCAAGAAATACTAGCAGGAGGCCAGGAAATAAAAACTGACTCAAGGTGATCAGAATCCAGATGAGGGAAGATACTGTGTTTTCAGAAAAAGGCACCATCGCAAATGCCTAGTGTCACCTATCACAAGGACATAATGGCATTCATCCTAACAGGCCACCATATGGGTGGAAAGAGTCCTCAGACACCAGAAGCCTCCACTCCAATGTCTCTCAGGCCACGCCCAGGTCCCCCACCCATCCCTTCCCCTCCCTCACTCCAATTCCCCAAAGTCACAAGGCACCTGGGTCCTGGGTCCTCAGCTGATCTGGTTCACAGCAGCACGTGGGGACCACCGGGGCCAGCTGGGGAAAAGCAGAGGTCAACAGGAAGAACGAGACTCAATCATGTCTGACAAAAGAGACTCTGAGAGAGGAAGTGGGTTTGAGCCAGGGAGGCTGGGAGGCTGGGGCCTGCTGTCAAGTAGTGAGGCAACCCTGCCAGCCTCGTTACTCAGCTGGAGTTGAGCAAGACCTGGGAGCTTGGGCAAGGGGGTAAGAAATGCCAGTCATAGCTTCAAGGCTCTCCGCCTCTGCTGCCTGCGTGTGAGCGGCTGCTGCTGGTCCTCTCGCCCACTTCTCGCCTCTGTCCCTGACAACGAATGCCGGCTAACTAATTTAGTGGAGGAGATGAACAGGTGCCAATGCGTTTATGTCTACGCCGGTGTAATAACACAGCAAGTGAGAGCTCAAATTAGGAGTGCATGGGTGTGGCTCAGTGGTACTCTACTCTTAGCCCGGCCTGGGTAACTAGGTTCTGTGCCCAGCGCTAAAAATCAAAACAAACCAGAGAGAGAGGAGAGAGCCCAGTCTCAAAGTCAGAGACTTTTCATCCTTGAGCCTCGTTTTTCCTCTTAGGAATTGGGGCTAACACCAGTGCTGACTCCTGCCGCTGTTTGCCGCGCGGATGGGACGATGTGTATAACTACCTCCATATAAGTCCCGAGATCCAGTGAGTCCCTTGAGCTGTCAGTATTGTCCCCTTCCTGCCTTTCCAAGGCTGGTCCATTCCCTAAGTCTTTATCAGATCACGTGAGCCGTCCACGTCTCTTACCTCCACAGTGACTGCAGTTCTCCAGTGCCCGTCAGTCTTACCAAATAGAACAGGAGCCCTTGGTAAGAGAGGGCACGGATAACACGTTAAAGTTACCGCCTGCTAGTGTTTAGTCTACAAATGTCCATCTGATGGAAAACAAAATAACAATGGTTTATCTGTGGTTAACAACACAAAACAAAGCCGGGCGTGGTGGCGCACGCCTTTAATCCCAGCACTTGGGAGGTAGAGGAAGGTGGATTTCTGAGTTCAAGGCCAGCCTGGTCTACAGAGCGAGTTCCAGGACAGCCAGGACTACACAGAAAAACCCTGTCTCCAAAAACAAAAACAAAACAAAAAAAACCCCCACAAAACAAGAAGCTTCACTGGGAAGTCATTTCCCTTAGGAGTGTCTTTATTCCCAAGGTTAATCCAGAGCAGGCAGGTGTTGTGCATACTTGTCTCTAATAGGTTCCTAGGAGGGGCCAGCAAGTACTGGAAGTTAGACTGTAAATATTTGTGGCTCTAGGCAATCTGATGGAAACATGGCCCTATTTAAACCCAGTCTTGGACTGTGAACTGACCTCAAGGGGACAGGATACCTCAGACAGATAGGCAGACATGTAGGGTTACAGAGAGAGGGGTTTACTGTAGAACTTACTAAGGAAGTATAGTCTTGAGTGGCAGTAAAAACTATAGCTGGCAATCTGGGTCAGAAAGAGGAGTGTACTTATGGGCTGGGACAAAAGTGATTTCATCCTGGCTGGAACGTACCTGGTATCTCATAACAAAATATCAAAGAGTCGGGTGCATTCCTGGGGCCAGGGTCTGGTTGTTCAAAGCCCCATATTTGACTTTAATGGTTTTTATCTAGTTGTGGTTTGCTGGGAGACCATACAGGAAAAACCGGCCAGGGTTACTCAGGGGCAATCATGTTGGCTATGACTCAAGATGGCTGTGGTCATGTCAAACAAATCCATACAGAAACACATAGACAAGCTGTACCTGAGCTGAGGGACCCCACTGCAACAGCACTAGGGGTTTGCAGGTTGAGACAAAGCTTCCCATGAAAGCAAGACAAGACCACCTTGGCATGCTTTAAAAGTGGTTCTCACAATCCCGAAAGCTCTGAGGATGAGAAAGGCGTGTGAGCCTAGTCAGGTGATGCCATGCATTTACTCCCAGCACTTGGAAGGCAAAAGCAGGCGGATCTGAGTTTGAAGGTAGCCTGGTCTACAGAGTGAGTTCCAAAACTTGTACAGCTACACAGACACACCCTGTCTCAAACACACACAGAGAGAGAGAAAGAGGGAGAGAGAGAGAGAGAGAGAGAGAGAGAGAGAGAGAAACTGCCAAGCTGCCCGAAGGCCTCCATCATCTCCACCTCCAGATGAAACCTGCTTAACCTGCTAAACCCAACTCCCCCTCAAATCATGTTTATCACCTGCTGACCAAGAGCCTGGCCCCTGGCTCTCTGTCCCCATCTCCCTGACCCCCTTGTTCTTACACAACAGTCCTGACAGCTGAGATGGGCTCTACTTGATGAGGACCCAGTCCTTGCTTCCTGCAACGTACCTCTCCACCAGAACTGTTCATCTGGCTCCACTCTCCAAGCTTCATTGAGCTTTACTGTGTGCTAGGCACTGGGCGGGGTTTAACCCAGTCTGATTTAATGTCAAGATGTTCTGCAAGGCTGAGGGTGTTCTCATTTACAGATCTGAAAACTGAGCCCCAACATGTTCACAAAAAATTGCCCAAGGACACACCACTCAGTTGGTGGATTCAAAGTAGCCATTTGCATGTATCTAGGAGATTGTGTTAGGGCTGGAGAGACGGCTCAGCAGTTAAGAGCACTTGCTGTTCTTCCAGAGGACTGAGGCTCAGCCCTGACATAGTGGCTCATAACCCCTGGTGGTGGTGGTGGTGGCTTTATTTAATCCCAGCACTGAGGCATATCTCTGTGAGTTTGAAGCCAGCCAGATTTACAGAACTAGTTCCAGGATAGCCAAAGCTAAACAAAGAAACCCTGTCTCAAAAATAAACAAACAAACAAATACATAAACGGAATTAGGTTTACTCCTGGATGCGCCTGGGTGTGAGTCCCTCTCACCCCCTGCAGCACAGAGACAGGACTTCACACAATGAGCACATACTAAACTCAATTCTGAGCATGAGTCATCACAAAAAAAGGGGGGGGGGGTTAAAAGGCAGAATCGGACCCCACTCGACAGCTACAGAATCAGAATTTACATTTTCACAGGAAAACCAGGGAATGGGCCTGTTTTTCATAGTTAGAGGCCACCATGGGTGCACACTGAATTGAGGGGTGGTACTGTAGAGGCGTCCAAAAGCAAAACAAGCATAGAGAAACAAAACCCCAAACCTCACAGGGCTCTTGATTTTGAGAATTTCATCCCTGGATGTAGCAGAGTCAAAAGCTAGAACTACAAAGCTCTCCACACTCTGTTCAATGTCAACATTCTGGAAATGTCAAGACCTTGGACGAGGATGGAAATATGGAAAGCAAAGAGCTATCTTTAGAGCGCCACCTGCTGGTTCTAGTTGCGTATTTCGGCTAGGGTAACCCTAGCTCTGCCTCTGAGCCTTCTTTTTTTTTTTTTTTTTTTTTTTTTGGTTTTTCGATTTTTTCGAGACAGGGTTTCTCTGTATAGCCCTGGCTGTCCTGGAACTCACTTTGTAGACCAGGCTGGCCTCGAACCTCTGAGCCTTCTATCTAGAGAGAATCCTAGGTTCTTTCTCGCGGGGTTTATTTATGCTCCTTCAACATTCATCATTCCTTTTTCCAGTGACTTATTCAGGCAATTCCTTACTCTCTAAATAACAACAGTGGATCACTCCATATTTTCTTAGCCCCTCCGCATCTTCAATTCGGTCCAGTTCTTCCAGGCCTTTTTACTAGCGCAAAAAGCTTTAAGATTTAGCCAAGAAAGCCTTCTGACTAGTTAAAGTAGTAACACACCTCGCCCTCGGTGTTCCGACTAAGAAAAAAGACATAAAGATGTCAAATTGGTCCCAGCAACCAAACTTTTTAGCAGTCACATGGACATGTCCCTCGTTGTCTTATGTTTATAGCCGTCTAAATCAGGAAGGGGCCGGCAAGGCGGCACATGCCTCCAATCCCAACACTTGAGAGGCCGAGACAAGAGGATCTCTAAGAGTTCCAGGCCAGCCTGGTCTACATAGAGAATTTCAGGCCAGCTGAGGTTACACAATGAGGTCCTGTCTCAAAAAGTAAAATCAGGCCGGGCAGTGGTGACACATGCCTTTAATCCCAGCACTTGGGAGGCAGAGGCAGGCGGATTTCGAGGCCAGCCTGGTCTACAAAGTAAGTTCCAGGACAGCCAGGGCTACATAGAGAAACCCTGTCTTGAAAAGCCAAAATAAATAAATATAAAGTAAAATCAGTACGAAAATCATCCTAAAATAAAACTGGATGCCAGACACAAAGTCATAACAGAAACAATGCAAATAGGAAAAGACATCTCAATTTTTAAAATTTTATTTATTTTTGGTTTTTCAAGACATGGTCTCTTTGTGTAGCCGTGGCTGTCCTGGAACTGTCTGTAGACCAGGCTGGCCTTGAATTCAGAGATCCAGCATCCTCTGCCTTCCAAATGCTGGGATCAAAGGCTTGCACCACCACTGCCCAGCTGACATTTAAGCTTTTTACTTAGTATTGGGTCTGGAGAGATGATCCAGAGTTTTAGAGCAAGATTCAATTCTCAGCACCCATCATGTGGCTCACAACCACTGTAACTCCCATTCTAGCAGATCCAACGCCTTCTGTCTTCTTACCTCACCAGGCACAGAAGTGAGGCACATATTTGCATGCAGGCAAAACATTCAGACACATAAAATAAATCTTCTAACAAGTTTTAGGCTGGGCATGGTGGTACTCCTTTAATCCCAGCGTTTGGGCAAACAAAGATTGGCAGATCTCTGTGAGTTCAAGGCTAGCCTGGTCTACATATTGAGTTCTAGGACCACCAACGCTACATAGAGAGATCACCCCTGTGCCCAAAAAGAGACTTGATGTGCCAGGGTAAGGTGATACCCAAGGGAAGCTACCACATTTACAGAGGAGAAGAGGGGGGGAGACTGTGTGAAGGGGGACGGGGATGGGGGTACAGCAATCAGGGCATTAAGCAAATAAATAAATGAAAAAAAGTAAAACTGGTAATGAATAATATCCTCAATAATAGCTAGTATTACTCACCTCATGCTACTTTTAGAGAGCTTAAAAGTATCTGAGGCACTAAATTGTAAACTTCCCGGGGCTTAGGGATTGTATGATGTAGGAATCAAAAGAAAGAAACCATCCTGATTGATGGGTGAGATGGGACTCTTGGTATATTTCTAAAATTATTAAAGTTCAAGACAATACTCGATGCAACTCTGTATTTTCTTCGTTTAAGTTATTTATTCCTCTCTGTCTGTGCTTTCCTGGGAGCCATTTTTCTGCTTGGAGATCTTCCTTCCGGACAGGGAAACGGCTGGTTAAGGGTGCTTGCCTGGCTTAACTGTGCTGAGCTGGATGGTGGTGGCTCAGCCCTGTCACCCCAGCACTAGAGGCAAGAGGAGCAGGAGTTCAAGGTCATCCTCGACTAAGCAGTGAGCCTGAGGCCAGCCTGGGATACTTGAGACTATGTCTCAAAAAAAAAAAATTCTAAATTGACACGTTTATTTTTTTTAATGTATGTGAGTATACTGTGGCTGTCTTCAGACACACCAGAAGAGGGCGTCAGATCTCACTGCAGATGGTTGTGAGCCACCATGTGGTTGCTGGGAATTGAACTCAGGACCTCTGGAAGAGCAGTCAGGGCTCTTAACTGTGGAGCCATCTCTCCAGCTGGAAACCTACACTCTTCCAGCCTTTTGAAGATGACAGTGTGTTTCTTTAACTTCCACTGTCTTTTATCTTGAAAAGATAAAAAAAAGCAAACTGTTAGCATTCTTTTTTTTTTTTTTTTTCCAGAGCTGAGGACTGAACCCAGGGCCTTGCATTTGCTACGCAAGCACTCAACCACTGAGCTAAATCCCCAACCCTGTCAGCATTCTAATTGTACAAAAGGTATATATTTTCTCAACTTTAAAACACAATCTAGATGCCGGGCGTGGTGGTGCACGCCTTTAATCCCAGCACTTGGGAGGCAGAGGCAGGCGAATTTCTGAGTTCGAGGCCAGCCTGGTCTACAGAGTGAGTTCCAGGACAGCCGGGGCTGCACAGAGAAACCCTGTCTCGAAAAACCAAAAAAAAAAAACAAAAACAAAAACAAAACACAATCTAGGGACTGGAGAGATGGCTCAGTGGTTAAGAGGCTCAGTGGTTAAGAGCACTGTCTGCTCTTCCAGAGGTCCTGAGTTCAATTGCCAGCAACCACATGGTGGCTTACAACCATCTGTAATGGGATCTGCTGCCCTCTTCTGGTGTGTCTGAAGACAGTGACAATGTACTCACATACATAAAATAAATAAATCTTAAAAAAAAAAAAAAAAAAAAAACAACGGGGCTGGTGAGATGGCTCAGCAGGTAAGAGCACCCGACTGCTTTTCCGAAGGTGATAAGTTCAAATCCCAGCATCCACATGGTGGCTCACAAAATAAATCTTAAAAAAAAAAAAAAAAACCAGAAGCAATTTAATTGCATTTACATGTGTGCCTGAGTGTGCACATGTGTGTGCTTACCATAGCATCTGTGTCCAGGTCAGAAGGACTTGGTTCTCCTTCCATCACACAGATCCAGGGATGGAATTCAGACCCTCAGGCTTGGTGCCAGGAGCCTTTACCTGCTTGGCCACCTCACTGGCCCTTAATGTCATCTTTCTTTTTGTTTTCAAAATATTTAATTAATGTACCTGAATGTTGGATCTACATGTACACCTGCATGCCAGAAGCACATTACAGATGGTTGTGGCACCCAGCGCCCTTAACCGCTGAGCCATCTCTCCAGCCCCTAATGTCTTTGACCTCTACGTGTGGAGATTTTTCCTGAGATTTATCCACTTCTCCTGAGATATATAGTTTCCTTTTTTTTTGTTTTTTTTTGGTTTTTTGAGACAGGGTTTCTCTGTATAGCCCTGGCTGTCCTGGAACTCACTTTGTAGACCAGGCTGGCCTTGAACTCAGAAATCCGCCTGCCTCTGCCTCCCAAGTGCTGGGATTAAAGGCATGCGCCACCACGCCCGGCAGATATATAGTTTCTATGGTTCAAAGTCTTCTCACCAGTATTGCAAAATTCAGTCTGTAACTCCTAACTCACGTTCCTGACTGCTTACTTGCTTCTAATCACCATATTAACCCCTTTACAGCATGCTCCATGTGTAGCTATGTGCTTGAATATTTTTTTTTTACTCTTTCTCTACTGTGGTTTAGACTGAATATTTCCTACTGACCTGTCTTCAAGTTTACTAATCCTCTATTCTATTCTAGCTATTTTACATTGATTCTTTTTTTAAAGTAAGTTTCTAGTGTTTTCTCTCTCTTTTTGTTGTTGTGGTAGTAATAGGTTTTTTTTTTTTAAGGTTTATTATAATGAGGGCACCAGATCTCATTATAGATGGTTATGAGCCACTATGTGGTTGCTGGGAATTGAACTCAGGACCTCTGGAAAAACAGCCAGTGCTCTTAACCTCTGAGCCATCTCTCCAATCACAGTGGATTTCTTGTTGTTGTTGTTGTTGTTGCTTGTTTGTTTGTTTGTTTGTTTAAGACAGGGTTTCTTTGTGTAGCCCTGACTGTCCTGAAACTCACTCTATAGAACAGGCTGGCCTCAAACTCACAGAGAGCCACCTGCCTCTGCCTCTGAGTGCTGGAATTAAAGGTGTCTGTCACCACCACCGCCCTGCAGTCTATCTCCCTTCTTAAATGCATCAGCATCTGTTTGATAATATAAATACCCTGCTATTTTTTGGAACTGCTTCTCCTTTCCTACTCCTGCCCCAGGCTTTTAATATGCATCCCAGGCTGGCACTTCAACCCAGGTCCCCTTGTTTCTAGATCCTGAGTGCTGGGATCACAGGAACATGCCACCACATCAGCTACCAGTCCTTGATGTCTCATCCAATACTGGATTCCAGCTGTTGGACGTACAGCTGTGAAGCTGAAAGCTATACTTAAATTAACAACAGCTTTCTCCGTTGTTTCTTATCATTGCTCCTCCCCCACATATATTGAATATGATTCATCAAATTATCGGAATTCAAAGGCTACTTGGGGCGCGGAGCTCATTTCTCCTGTGCCCTTTACCTAATCTTTGTTCCTTAAACTCTGGTTCATTTGGATTCCAAGTTTTTGTTTGTTTGTTTGGTTGGTTGGTTGGTTGGTTGGATTGATTGATTTGTTTGTTTGTTTGTTTGTTTGTTTTGAGACAGGGACTCTGTAGCTCTGGCTGTCCTAGAACTCACTGAGTAGAACAGGCTGGCCTCAAACTCTCAAAGATGCTCCTGTCAGGGTGTACCTCTACATCCAGCTTGGATTCCTTTTTTTTTTTTTTTTCTCTCAAAAGACATGTTTCTCTGTGTAGTCCTGGCTGACCTAGAACAACTCACTCTATAGACCAGGCTGGCCTTGAACTCAGGAACTCAAGAGATCTGCCTGTCTCTGCCTCCTGAGTGTTGGGGTTAAAGGCATGGGGCATCACCATGCCTGGCTTTTAGATTCCAATTTTTTTTTAAGGATTTATTGATTTTATGTATATGAGTACATTGTCGCTGTCTTCAGACACACCAGAAGTAGGCATCAGATCCTATTACAGATGGTTGTAAGCCACCATGTGGTTGCTGGGAATTGAACTCAGGACCTCTGGAAGAGCAGTCAATGCTCTTAACCACTGAGCCGTCTCCAGCCCAGATTACAATTTTTTTTTTCCTTTTTGGTTTCTCTGTGTAGCCCTGGCTGTTCTGGAACTCACTTTGTAGACCAGGCTGGCCTTGAACTCAGAAATCCGCCTGCCTCTGCCTCCCAAGTGCTGGGATTAAAGGCGTGCGCCACCATTCCCGGCTCCAGATTCCAATTTTTAAATTACGTTTTTAAAATGTATGTGAACGGCCTGCATACAGGTCAGAGGATACCTTGCAGTCAGCCGTCTGCTCAAGGGACAGAACTCAGGTTTGGCTTGGTGGCCAGCGCCTTTATTCACTGAACCATCTTGCCAGTCATTGGACTTCAGTTTTCATGCCCTGGTGTATCACCAAGGATTTCGGCCATTTTCTGCTTTGCCTCAATGTCTCCTAAGCCAATGGGCATATTCCTTGAAGGTAAAAGCAGTAGATGTGATCCCCTTCGCTTCAGAGTTCCCTTCTCTCCACAGTGGTTTGCTCCAGTACTGTCCATGCCGACTGCTTTCTGATGCACTGAAGCCGATGGGTGTGTGGCATGCACATGCGTAGTCATGTGCTGCTGAAGATCTTTCACATTGTTCTCTAAAGACACCCACATCTGATAATACAATCTACCTATCAGGGCAGAAGCAAAGTTGTAGAATGCATACTTCCTTTTGATTTGGTTTGTTGGTTTGATTTTGGGGTTTTTTGGTTGGTTGGTTGTTTATCGAGACAGGGTTTCTCTTTGTAGTCCTGGCTGTCCTGGAACTCACTCTGTAGACCAGGCTGGCCTCGAACTCAGAAATCCACCTGCCTCTGCCTCCCGGGTTTCTTTTTTTCAAGACAGGGTTTCTTTGTGTCCTGGAACTCACTCTCAAGTTTGCTGGCCTCAAACTCAGAGATCCGCCTACCTCTGCCTTCTGAATGCTGGGATTAAAGGCGTGCACCACAACTGCCTGGCAAATGCACACTTCTTAAACCGGTAATTCTGACTACTCTATGAGAGACTGACCATAGACAGTAATGAAGCCAGGAAAGGCAGTTAAAAGACAATATTTAGAATTCCACACAAGCAGCCTGTGGTGCCTTGACAAGAACACTGTTGTTGATGACACAAACACATTGCTGTTTGACCTACAGTCACAACCAAGGTGTCAGAAGACCTCGTGTGTGCTTCATGTAAGTACACATCACAATAATACCAAGATGCTTAATATGAACATTTACTGCAGAGAAATGTTGTAATAGGGACTAATAGGAAACTCTCTGAACATCAATTAACATCAGATTAATTATTACTACCATCCATTAAAATTCATGGCTGAGGGGCTAGAGAGATGGCTCAGCAGTTACGTATGCTTGGGGCTCTCTCATGAGGACAATGAGTTCAGATGTCAGCACCTACCTCACACAGCTCACATAGAATACCCTCTTCTGGCCTCAAAAGGCACACACACACACACACACACACACACGATTCACAGAAATATGTACAGAAACAAATCATAAAACAATAAACAAAATAAACACAGTCATTGAGAGGGTGGCCCAGAGATGGAGCCTTACCTGACTTTCAGCAGATTCTGAATTCCCTTCCCAGATCTGTTTTTAAAAAGGTTTCTCTTGGTTTTGTTCTCGCAGATCCCCACATAGACCAGGCTGGCCTTGAACCCACAGAGATCCCCTGCCTCTTCCTCCAGAGTGCTTGGGATCAAAGGCATGCACTACCACCCCCCAGCCCCCCCCAACC
>LR751104.1:79567-107328 GCA_902729485.2 Mus minutoides
CACATTTTTAAGGGAAAAGAGTGAGGCTAGAGAGATGGCTCCGTGGTTAAGAGCACTGGCTGCCCTTTCAGAGGACCCAGATTTAAATCCCAGGGATCTGATGCCCTCTTTGGTCTCCATGGGCACTAGGCACACACGTGGTGCACACACAGGCAAATATACATACACAGAAAATATTTTTTTTATTAGAAAAGAAAATTGGGGGGGCTGGTGAGATGGCTCAGCGGGTGGGAGCACCCGACTGCTCTTCCAAAGGTGATAAGTTCGGGTCCCAGCAGCCACATGGTGGCTCATAACCATCCGATCTGGCTCCCTCTTCTGGAGTGTCTGGAGACAGCTGCAGTGTACTTACGTATAATAAATAAAATAAATCTTTTAAAAAAAAAAAGAAAAGAAAAGAAAATTGGAAGAAGAGCGTGACTAACACAATGGCAGATCCCCTGCCCAGCACCCAGGAGGCTCTCATCTCCCCAGGACCACAAGAATAAATAAACCATAAAACCTAAAATGAGGGTACAAAGGAATGTTTATGGAGATCACATGACAACCGTATAAAAAAATTAGGTCTTAAAAGAATTTATACAATATGAGCCCACTTATCTTAGAAGTAATTATATATTATCTGTAGGCATGTAATACATAGTTATTGCAGCATAACAATATGTTGTGTGTGGTGGAATTTTCTCTTGGAAAAATAAACAACAAAATAGACTAGTTATCTGTAGAAGGGGCACACATCCTGTCTTCTCATTTCGTTCCTGTGTCTTTATGAATTGCCCACATTTATTCTCAATGTTGCCATATTTTTATCACTTAAAAAAAGTTGTTTTTTAAACCTTGACACTGCCCTTGACTGGGCAGGACCTGCCTCGGAAGCTGAGGTCTCTTGGCTGCCTGAGAGCAATCAGGTTCTGCGGTGAAGAGCGGTGACTGTCTAAATCCTGCCCCAAAGGCGGCTTCCCTCCTGTCCTGCTTCTCCCGCACAGCTGCCGCCCCAGCGTTCCAGAGAACGAACCTCATTGCGCTTGCTCCTGCACCTGTCACTCACTGGGCCCTGCACCTGCACTTGGGCATTTTGCTGGGAGCGACTGAGACTTCGAAGGTTGGCAACGCAGGCAGGCGGCCCCACACAGGTGGGCTGAGGGAAGGCCTGAGCCATTATCTTGCTCCCCTGTGCCCCACCCTTTGGGTCAGCCTCTTCCCTGGACACAAGCCTTCCTTGTTAGTTTCTCTTGGCGTCCAAGCTGGGTTTTGTCTTGTAAAGACTCTCAGGTCAAGTGTGTATATCTGACCTTGGGTTCCAACACTAGGAGCACAGAAGTGGTATTGGTTTCGGTTGGGTTGTTGTTTTGTTTTGTTTTGTTTTGTCTGTCTGTGTTTACTCTTCAAGACAGGGTTTTCTACCTTGTAGCACAGGCTAACCTTGAACTCCTGGTCCCTCCTGTCTCTGTCTCCCAAATGCTGGGATTACAGACTTGAGTCACCAGGACCCTGCCAAATTTCCTCTTAATCTCAGAGGTTTCAGACAGTCAACATTGAGTCACATGCCCAGCCCAGCACATGCCCAGATCTGGAGACACAGTAATTTTAAGTGGTAGCCACGTGAGTTTGTTTTTAACCTAGAAGTATGTGTTATTTTTACCATTTATTGAAAACATAATTAGAATTGCAAACCTGAACTCACGGGCTTGGACTGTAATGGCACCCATAAAGCCGTCCTCCAACCCAACGCATCTGTAAGGCATGGATGCTTGCTTGTGTTTGGACTATTTGGAATATATATATATATATATATATATATATATATATATATATATATATTCTTAAGGAATGGATGCTAAGGATGAGGCTGCATTAGGTATTTAAGTATAAAACGTGCTCAAATGTTTTTGTTTGTTTTTTTGAGAAAGGGTTTCTCTATTTATCCTGGCTGTAGACCAGGCTGGCTGTGAATTCAGAGCTCAAGACATGTGCCACCATCGGGCCTCAATTATTAAAACCTCAACAACTGAGACTTCGGACAGAGTGAGTGCCTGACAGAAGCCACTGTGAGGACAGAATTGTTTCGGTTATGGCATTTTGCTGTCAGGTTGGGCTAAGTGGGCTCAAGACCCAGGAGAGGTAAATTGAGGATGAAAACCATCCCTTGATCTGCCAGCTGAGCCATTGAACTTGGAGGAGCTCAGGTGACCATGACCTTTTGCTCCCACCACAGAGGGCTGGGGTTACAGATGTGTGCCAACATGCCTGGTTTTGAGCACTGACAAGAACCCAGGGCCTCTTGCACAGTATGTTCCTACCCCTAACCAACTAAGCTAGCTACATCTCCGGCACCATCACCCTTCTGAGTGGACTTGCTAGATAATTCTGTATTTAAGTGTTTGAGGAATCGCTACAAGGCTTTCCACAGATACCACATAATTGTACATTGCCTCCAGGACGACACAAGGGATCCAATTTACCCACAACTCACTGACGCTTGCTATCTGCTGAGGTTTCTATGCAAACCTATATGAATGTGTGTGAAGGGTGGCAAGGCAGTAGCTACACAGGGGGCTGAGAAGGGACCCGAGCTGCCACCTTAATATTCCCTCACCTTTGAATCCTCTGAATGTGGGGTTTTTTTTTTTGTCAATATCTATTTTGAAAACCCTTAGTATATCAAGGTTGAAATTCTCAGATGAGCTAGGCCTGGACTTGACCATTAATACACAGTATTTTTTTTTTTTTTTGCATATCACAATTCTGTCCATTAATCCTTCCAGTATTTAAAAATAAATATAGAATATAGCTTCTTAGGCTTTTCCCATTTTTCGAGACAGGGTTTCTCTGTATAGCCCTGGCTATTCTAGAGCTCACTCTGTAGACCAGGCTAGCCTTGAACTCAGAAATCCGCCTGCCTCTGCCTCCCGAGTGCTGGGATTAAAGGCGTGCGCCACCACTGCTCGGCTAGCTTTGTTTTCTTAATCAGTCTTCCAGGGGATTTTGGCATTTGGGAACTTGTGTCCTTTGTCCATGTTCATCTCATGCAGACATTGTAACCTGCGGTTAGCAAGTGGCCAGCCAGTTTGTCTGGGATCCTTCCTCAGCCTGGAAGCCTTTTGCCTTCACAAAAATGTCTCCCAGAGAACGGTGTTTGTTGTTTGCTTGTGCCAGGGTCTCATGTGGCCCAGTGTGGTCCCTAAACTTGTGATCCTCCTGCACCCTCCTGAGTCCTTGGGCGACAGGCAGCGTCACACCCTGCTTCTAAGGCAGGTCTTATCTCCAAGGAGCCAATGACGGCTCTAGACCCACCCACTCTTGGGCAACCTCTTCTCCAGAACAGATCAGTGCCTCAGTAGACCCTGGAATAGCACACCCAGTGTGGCTCCAGAAAGGCAGACAACCCTCTAGCATGGCTGTCCAGAGCAGAAACGCCTGTACCCTGGAGCTAGAAATTCTTCTCCCACAATCCATTGCTAAGTATAATGTTAATGTTTGAACTGATCAAGACTGGACCCAGATGCTGGATCTGAGAGGTATCACGTCCTCCTCGCTTCCCCTTTTTGTCATGTGAGAATGATGAGGTGACACCGACGTGGACCCTTACACAAGACAGTGTTGTTTCAGGATGACATGTGTCATCCACTTTATTGCCGGAAGAGCCCTATGGAGTAGGTGCCATTATCCCCATTGTTTATGAGTGAAGCCACCAAGGCACTGGCAGATTAAGTAAGTTCCCCAAAGGGACAGGGCATTTTCCCCTTTAGTCACTACTAGGAAGGACACATGACGTACATTATGATACAGTATGATGATAACTCTTTATCTCCTAAGGGTCATCTTCAAAGTCGAGCTCCATAGAAGGCCAAGTGGAAAGATACGAAAGCAACTTAGGAACTTCTTTTTTTTTTTTTTTTTTGGTTTTTTGAGACAGGGTTTCTCTGTATAGCCCTGGCTGTCCTGGAACTCACTTTGTAGACCAGGCTGGCCTCGAACTCAGAAATCCACCTGGCTCTGCCTCCCAAGTGCTGGGATTAAAGGCGTGCGCCACCACGCCCGGCCCAACTTAGGAACTTCTAATCATTCTAAAAAGTATGTTGGTCAGAGTCCAGGGGTCACCTGGTCTGACTCAGTCCCCTCCCTGAGAGACACGGTGGGGGACTGGTACTTTTTAGGAACCCCCAGAAATCCCTAGGCAGAGTTAAAAGCCACAGTGGTGGCGGATCTGAGAATTTGGCAATTTTATCTGACTTAGTTTTTTATGGTGGCACCAGCCTTTGAACGGGGAACCTCACACATGCGAAATAAGCCCGTTACTACTGAACTCTATTCCCAGACGTTTTGACCTTTTACTTTGAAACAAGTTCTCACTAAATTGCTTAGGTTGGCCTGGAACTCAGGATCCTTCTACTTCAGCTTCTCAAGTAAGTGCCTAAATTTGGGTTCCAGATTATGTATGTATGATGTATGTATGTATGTATGTATGTATGCATTTATGTACTTATTTCCTAATGTGAGTGTGTCCCAGGCAGATCGATTATGACAAAAAATCATTTGGTGTCTATCTGAAAGCCAGATTTATCTAGTTATATTGTGAATTTTTTTTTTTTTTTTTTTTTTTTGGTTTTTCGAGACAGGGTTTCTCTTTAGCCCTGGCTGTCCTGGAACTCACTTTGTAGACCAGGCTGGCCTCGAACTCAGAAATCCGCCTGCCTCTGCCTCCCAAGTGCTGGGATTAAAGGCGTGCGCCACCACGCCCGGCCTGTGAATTTTTTAAAGATTTATTATTTATTTATTTTATGTATATGCATACACTGTATGCTGTACAGATGGCTGTGAGCCATCATGTGGTTGTTGGGAATTGAACTCAGCACCTCTGCCCACTCCAGCCCAAAGATTTTATTTATTATTATATGTAAGTACACTGTAGCTGTCTTCAGACACACCAGAGGAAGGCATCAGATCTCATTATGGGTGGTTATGAGCCACCATATGGTTTCTGGGATTTGAACTCAGGACCTTGGGAAGAGCAGTCAGTGCTCTTACCTGCCAAGCCATCTCGCCAGCCCTATATTGTTATTTTACTTACTAAATCTGGGGCTACCTGAAGCTCCCAGAAGAGCATGAGAGACTTCCATGCCAACATGCCTGCCTAGACATGTAACCCTGGCTGAAGTTGTTGGCCATCCTGAGATGTCATCCTCTGAGAGCAGAATGCCCCTGGGGACAGGACTGTGGTTGACAGGGCGGAATGGTCATGCTATGGCCCACACTCGTGTGTTAATATGCTTTGTATCTAGTAACCTATTCTATTCTATTCTATTCTAGTAACCTATTTTTTCTTCGAGGAAAAAAAATGACTTTGGGAAAACCTCCTGAGAACTGAGAGGGAGTGTACCCCAAAATATTTTCCAGTCCCCTCACCTGGGAGTCTCCCTTATTCTTGGTTGTTTAAGATCACAAAGGAAACCCTGTCTCGAAAAACCAAAAAAAAAAAAAAAATCACAAAGGAAACAGGCATTCACGTGCTGGCAAGCTGGATTTGTGAGGAAAGATGTTTGCCACATAACCGCACACCTGAATTCCATTCCAATGCCCCACAAAGTTCTCCTCTGACCAACACACACAGGCCATGCCACACATGCCCCTCACAATCCCCCAACCACAACACACACATACAGCAAATAATAATAATAGTTTTAAAAGAGAGAACCAGAGAGCTGGCTCAGCAGATAAAAGCGCATCGGGCCACCCACCGAGCCCAATGACCTAAGTGTGTCCTCTGGGCCCCTATGGTGCAAGGAAAGAATTGAGTTCCAGGCCTCAAGGCACATGAGAATGCTCTGTGGCTCTTACACTGCCCCCTCCCTCCCAAAATCAAAAAGAAAGAAACAAAGACATAGTCAGGGTTTGTTTGTTTGTTTTGGGGTTTTTTTTCCTTGTTTTATTTGTTTTTGGTTTTTGGTTTTTGAAGACAGGGTTCTCTGTGTATCCCTGGCTGTCCTGGAACTCACTCTGTAGACCAGGCTGGCCTTGAACTCAGAAATCCGCCTGTCTCTGCCTCCTGAGTGCTTGTTTTTTTAATTTCCCCCCAAAATGACTCCTAATAGTGGTTTGATGTGTCTCTTCTCATAAAACTTGTCATGTATCAACGTCATTCCTACAGACAGTTCTGACACTTGAACCTCTTTTCCACAGTCAGTGACTTCTGGGTATGTGTACATCACTATTTTTTTTTTCCTGTCTCAACTTTTTTTTTTTTTAGATTTAGTCATTTTGTTTTACATATGTGTGTTTGACTTCTTTTTTTTTTTTTGGTTTTTCGAGACAGGGTTTCTCTGTGTAGCTCTGGCTGTCCTGGAACTCACTTTGTAGACCAGGCTGGCCTCGAACTCAGAAATCTGCCTGCCTCTGCTTCCCGAGTGCTGGGATTAAAGGCGTGCGCCACCACGCCCGGCTTGTGTTTGACTTCTCTGTACATATGTGTACCATGTGCGTGCCTGATGTTGACCAAGGTTAGAAGAGGGCATCAAGTCTTCTGGAACTAGAGTTATGGATAGTTGTGAATCACCATGTGGGTGCTGAGAATCAAACCAACAAACAAAAAAAACAAAACAAACAAAAAAAAGCTTTTTTTATTTTTAGACAGAGTGTCATGTAGCTCGTACTGGCCTTGTGTAACTGAGGATGGTCTTGAACTTGTCCCACCACCCCAGACAGGGTTTCTCTGTGTAGCCCTGGCTGTCCTGGGACTCACTCTGTAGACCAGGCTGGCCTTGAACTCACAGAGACCAGCCTGCCTCGGCCTCTGCAGTGCTGGGATAAAGGTGTGTGCCACCACTGCGCGGCTGATGCTGAGCTTCTGATTCTTCTGTCTCTACCTTGAGAGCAGGGATTACAGGCAGATGCTACCACACCTGGTCTATACAGAGCTGGGAATCAACCCAGGGCTTTATGCACACTGAGCAAGCACTCACCCTACTGGTTTTCATCCTGAGCCCCTCAATATCATTGTAATAATTTTTAAATTTTCAATTGTACATATGTAAGGGGTAGAGTGTAAAGGATGGCATTTCAACACATGTATACAATCTTTAATGATTGTATTAGAGTGGCTGGAGTATCCATAAATTCAGATATCATTGATAAAACATTTCCCTGTGTTGAGAACATTCAAAATCCTGTACTGTCCAAGCTATTTTGAAACACATAATTGATACTGTTGATTATAGTTGTCCAAATGTACTTTAGATCATCCAAAGACATTCCCCAAACCAACGTATTCACGTTTATACTGGTAGTGGTTGGTCTATTGGCATGCTAAGCCCTTCTATTTAATGAAAAACAGTTGCACATGGGCACATCACACCAAATTTAGTGTGGGACTTGGGTTGTCACAGCACACTTAGGCTCTGACCTATTGGCCCATTCACTCTTCATGTGGTCAAAGATGGGGATTCCTATGTATAGTTTTCCCATGGTTGGATAGGGAAATCCATGATCAGAGAAGCCTTGGCCAAATGGACCCTGAGTTACTGCTTCTATAGTGAGACCCTCTGATTCAGCCCAGGGTTCCTCAGCTAGCATCCTCGCTGGGATCACCTGACTCCAGCAGCTGCCCAACCCCTGGGCAGCACCAGAGAGCCTCCTGGCCTCAAACGGGTTGGGCAGCATTCACTTCCCTGCGCTGTCCTCACGACTTGCTCAGTCATTAGGAAATGCCTCCACAGCCGGCACAGTGACAGCAGCTGTCAGCCCAGCTGGGTGGCTCCCATCTGTGGAGGACTTGGGTAGAAAGACGGACACCACTCTCTCTCAGGTACGGCCAAAGTGTGTGCGTGTGTGTTGGGGGAGGGGTGCTGGCTGGGGTGGAGGATGGCTTCTGGCAGTGCTGTGAACTGGATGTTGAATAATGTATGAGAAAAAGGAGAAAGACAGCAAATGTGCATGTTGCTTCTGGGTGGGGAGGCAGCAGTGGCTGAAACTGCCTGGCTTGCCCTAGAGCGCTGGGAGGGAACCCCAGGTGTCTAGAAGTAGCACTCTGTCTCATGGAGTATGGGGTCCTTGGGTGGGTAACATCTGCTCCTCATCTCTATCCTGGAGATATGATGCTCCTGTAAAGAATCGTGGGTACAGGAGCTGGGTGAAATTGGCTCCATTAAGCTAACCACTGCCTTCTCACTCCATAAGTGGCCAGAGGGACAACCCTGTTTAGAGGCACTCCAGAAACGGGTGTATCCCCTTTCTACTGGGGCTGTACCCTTTACTCCTCTCACTAAAGTCTGAAAGGTCCTCCCTGGAGGCCCATCTGAACCCCAGTACAGATGGCAATACATCATATGGGCTGTCAAGTGAGGCTGTTCCGAGTTCAAGTCCTAGGCCTTCCCTATACTAGCATTATGACTTGGACAAAGTTCTTTACTTGAAGTCTCGGGGCCCTCATCTGTAAAATGGAGATAATATCTACCTCCTAAACTTGTTGTCAGGATTTGGTGAGGAAGGGATTCCAAGTGCCAAACACATAATTAGTGTTCAATAAATGGCCGCTGTTATAATTATTTATTATTAGCTCAACACTGGTCTCACCTTAGCCAGGAAGACTTCCCCGTCCTCCTCTTCCCCAGTTTCCTAAAGGCATGAAGGTGGATGTCTTTGGTATAGAATGCCTTACTTACAATGTCACTTACCCAGATTGTGCCGCAGCTATGCTCCCACACCCCAGCTCCCAAGACTGAGTCAGGTTAGGGGCTCCCCATGGGAGAAAGGAGGGGGTCAAGAAAACACTGAGAAGTGGAGAAGGTGGGGGGCGTGCATTGCCCAAGCATGAATGGTGTGGCTGTCCTGGGGTGCCAGAAACTGAGAGGTCCGGCTGAGTAACCCAGGATGTCTCTGACACTCCCTAAACTGCCTTTTGACTTTTCCTAGAACTCAGAGAAGAAAACGAAGCTCCACCCTCCACCCCCCCAATCAGCCTTAGTATGACTTCTGACTTGGCTAGTCAGTCTGTCTGTCAGCAGGTCTAATAATGTGCTCTGCATCACCCATGGAATCTTTCTCCTCTCTTTCCATCACAACCAGCCGGGTGACCTTGAGTCATACACACACACACACACACACACACACACACATACACGCACACACCCCTCGCCCATCTCTAACGTTGAATATACTAGTTTATGTTTATACTAGACATTTTGACTGATGCTGAAACCCTGCCTTCCTCTTTTATTCACATTTGTTCTGTCGCCTGTCTTGAGACTCATTTCTCAGTTATCCAAACAACTTATGGTTCTGACCATCAATGCTTCTTTTTTAAAAAAAAAATCTATTTAAAAAACAACAACAACAACAAACAAACCTTATGACCAAGCACGGTGGTGCACGCCTGTAATCACAGCACGTGGTGAATAGAGGCAGGAGGGCTAAGTGTGCAAGTCTATCTTAGCTATATAGCCCAGTTCTGGGCCAACCTGGGCTACATGAGACCCTGTCTCCAAGAAATAGGAAAAGAAAAATCATAAATTAGGCTTTGTGAAAGATTTCATGACTACTTTTTAAACCCTAGAATATAATCTCAGTATTTGCTAAATAGCAGGACCATGGCAAATAGCTGTTAAAATCTGATGTGTGGACAGATGGATGGCAGGAATTACCCCTGTATCTCTTGGGGAGTTACACCATGCAGAGGTACAGTTTGGTTGTTGGTTATCCTTTTAAAAAAAACCTACCTTGATAGCAGCCCATTCATTCAGGTCTATTTGGATGTCTGTTAGGAAACAAGTCTGAGAAGTTGGCAGCTGTCCTGATTCGTGTACTGCTCACCACCTACCTAGCCTACTGTCCTCCTGTGGGCTTATTCTAATTTGAGGAAAACTGCTCTTTGTCAGGATCCCTGGCAGCCCTCCAGGAGAAGAGAAAAGAGAGGACTTAGCCTGTCCTAACAGTGACTCTCCCTTGTTACCGAGCACTTCCTGCCTGTCACACTCTCCACTCATCGACCTGCCACCAGGTGCTGCTGTTTGTCAACTGCATCTTTTTGCTTTGGTGCCTTTTCTTTTTTTCTTTCTTTTCTTTTCTTTTCTTTTTTTTTTTAAGATTTATTTATTTTATTATATGTGAGTACACTGTAGCTGTTTTCAGACACTCCAGAAGAGGGCGTTAGATCTTGTTACAGATGGTTGTGAGCCACCATGTGGTTGCTAGGATTTGAACTCAGGACCTTCAGAAGAGCAGTCGGTGCTCTTAACCACTGAGCCATCTCACCAGCCCCTGTTGTTGTTGGTGGCGGTGGTTTTTCGAGACAGGGTTTCTCTGTATACCTGCTATCCTGGAACTCACTCTGTAGACCAGGCTGGCCTCGAACTCAGAAATCCGCATGCCTCTGCCTCCCCAGTGCTGAAATTAAAGGCATGCGCCACCACGCCTGGCTTTTGGCTCGTTTTTTTCTTGAGGCTGGGTCTCACTATGTAACCCTGACTGGCCTGAAACTCACTGTATCACAGGCGTGAACCAGCATGAAGGGCTGGCGGACTTCATCAAGGTTAGTAGGTAGCAACCGCCATGATAGACAGTCGTAGATAGAGAAGGAATTCAACCCAGTTCTCCCATCTGAGTAACTGACCCCCATTTCCCAGTTCAGAGGCCACATTAGCCACCTCAGAGACCAAAGAAACCTCCACAACGATTTTGGACCGCTTCTATGGTTCCACCACCACCACCCCACCCATCGCACGCCTTTTTTTTTTTTTTTTGAGTTAGGACATTTTCAACCCACAACAGGGATTTTCAACTAAACAAATGGAGGGGAATGGGAGTGATTCCAGAATATTCGTGATCTTTATAGATTGTTCCTCCAGCTAACTAATCCCGTCCCTACTGTGCCACCGGTTAGCTCTCAGGGCAGCCATACCATCCATCCTCAGTAGGGACTGCTCTCTGTCACCGATGGCACCATATATCATTATGGGGTTGTGGGATAAGTCTAGGCTACCGAGTTGTGATTCTAGAGACACATACATACAAAGACTTGAACTTGCCATCCACTCAGGCAGCTGCTCCCCTCCCAGTCACCCACAGTCCTGCAGAGAGAACTGCTGGCCCTCCCATCTCCTCTCAGATCGGTTTGAAACCCAGCGCACTCTGTAGCTTTGATTCCAAACAATATCATGACTTTGACCTCTCTCACCAGGCTCGGGTCTCAGTGACTTTGCCCAGTTCCAAAATACCAGACACATCCTCCAAGAATGAAAATCTACTTTTCCTGGGATTAATCGGGACCTTAGGACCTTCTGACAGCCTTGAACCACTACTTAAGGAGACTCTGAAGAATGATCGGACATGGCTGGTATGTGACTCCTCACAGCCCGGCAGGCATTTGCATGTGTACGTTGTGAGCTTTATTTATTTTTTAATTGCTTTATAGTTATGACTGCCACTGAGAACACAGTCTTAGAAGTGGTGATAAGAGACATGGATGGGATCATGGCTCGGCCACAGATCAGCGCAGCCCTGCTGAGAGGGAAGTCGAAAGAGTAATGCATGTAATGTAGTTCACAGTGTAGAGCCAAATGACTAGAGCTGCCTCGGCACCTGCCCATGGATCCCCTTAGCCCTCGTTTGCCATGGGAGCCAGGCCCAGCACTGAAGCAGAAAGAGGTGAGCTGGTGACATCAGCAGTGCTTGTCACAGCTGGGGTGAGGCATCAGGCGCTTCAGGTATCCATCCCACTCCACACGCTTCCTACCCAAGCCAAGCACTGCTGGGAGAGTCTGTACAGCTCCTCTGTGGATGCTAAGGCTCTACGTCTTAGTTTGATCCAGGTAGGCCTCTGAGGAGAAGCAGAAAAAAAAGGGGGCGGGGGAGGGAAGAGTAGGAGAAAGAAGAGGAGGAGACAGGCTGCAAGTGGGAGTCAGGAAGGGGGAGGGAAAAAGGAAAAACTCACGGATGTTCACACCCCTTCACTCTTGCATCCCCCAGCTGAGGCCTGTTATCTCTGAAGGGCCATGTCAGAAGGAGGAAGCAAGGACAGCTCGGGCAGCGAGTGCCCTGTGTGCTATGAGAAGTTTCGGGATCTGGAGGGCGGCAGCCGGACGCTGAGCTGCGGCCATGTGTTCTGCCATGACTGCTTGGTCAAGTACCTGCTCTCTACCCGGGTGGATGGACAGGTGCAGAGGACTATCGTCTGCCCCATCTGCCGCTACGTCACCTTCCTCAGCAAGAAGAGCTCCCGCTGGCCCTCCATGCTGGACAAGAGCTCGCAGACCCTGGCTGTGCCTGTGGGCCTGCCCTCCACGCCCTCACCAGACCGCGGAGGCCACACAAACCCCCTGGTTATTTCCCACCAGGTCTGGAGACAATCATCAAGCCAGGGATCTCAGCTGCCCTTGGACCTGCTGCCCAGCCTGCCCCGAGAGTCACAGATTTTCATCATCAGTCGCCACGGGATGCCGCTGGGGGAACAGGACAGTGTGCTGCCCCGACGCAGCCTGGCAGAGATATCGGAGGCATCCCCGGCTCCCAGTGCCACCCGCTCTTTCTGCTGCCGGTCTCGGGCCCTCCTGCTCATCACCCTCATTGCCGTGGTGGCTGTGGTAGCTGCCATCCTGCCCTGGGTGCTGCTGGTGAGGAAGCAGGCCTGAGTGGCGGCATGCAGAGTACAGGGGAGCAAGGCCCAGTATCTAAGCTGTGCTCCATGCTGTGCTGGCCACGGCTTGGGAGAGGGCAGAGGGTCCTAGTGTAGACCTAGTACAATCAAACTGCAGAGGGATGCCCTAGACTTGAGAGGACAGGGTGGGGCCAGATTGGAAGGTTAAGGGCTTTGTCTCCACCCTTTCCATCCCTAGTCAGTCAGTAAGGGCTTTGTCATGAGGAGAGGCTAGGGGCAGAGATACTCTGAGGCTAACACTGAATGGCCAACTCCCCATCTGTAACCCCATAAGTATCCCCAACAAACACCTCCATCTCTAGGCTGGGACTTAGCAAGCTAGAAGCTGGGTGGTCACTGCTCTCCTATAGGGTCATAAACCTTACCTGCCAAGTGACCAACCTGAAGCCAGACACAGGAAGTTTTGCTGGCCTGTGTCCTGCCAGGTGGAAGCCCAGTGGAAGGCTCATTCCAGGTCGGAATTCCCACCCACAGTGCCCCCAGGAAGTTGAATGCAGTCCTAGATCCAGTTTTCCAGCATCTTAGCCTCATATATAAGCCTCAAGCAGCCCATGGCTAAGTGTTCCTATCTCCAATCCATCATCTTGAAAGAGGTAGAAGATGATGATCTCAGAAGCTTTAGCCCAGGATGGGGGCACTGGGGGCAACAGAGAAAAGGGTTTTCTGTGTCCTTGAGACAACAGAAAACACTCGAGGTCGCTGTTGACAGAATAGCCACAGCCTCGGAGGTTTCTGTAGACTGCCAGGCCCAAGGAGCAGACCTGATTTCCAGTTTTAGGGCTCTCGAGGGTGAAATAAAAGACAAGGGGTGGAAGGGGACGGCCTCCAGGTGAGACCTGAGTCAGCTGAGAGCTATGTGAGCAAATTAACCCCTGGGGGCTCCCACCTCCCTCCTAAGTCCACCTCCTCATGATCCAACCATTCATTAGACGCCACACCAGCCGGGCCAGTTTCCCAGGTGGATTCTCTAGGGCTGAGCTGGGTGAGGAAGGGTGGGGAAGAAAGCAGCCGAGCTTGTCAGCTGTCTCAACAGATGCTCATAGCCAGGTGCTGCACCCTGGAGTGGTTGGGTACCTCACTGACGATGACGCCTATAAGGAAAGCCTCAGAGTGGGTCTCTCTTGAGGAAGTCCTCGAGGAAGCTAATCCCTTGTCACTGAAAACAACAGAGACTTCCAGCTAGTATCACAAATGGGAGGAGTTTGGCATCCAGGGTGTGCCAGTAACTGATCCCGTCCACAAACTTCTACACAGACTGTGTGGAAGGAAATACCGCTGTGCCTCTTAGCTACTTCTCGGATGTCTGCTGTGGTTGACACCTGGGGTCCATCAGAAGAGCCTCACCCAACAAGGGATGTTTGCAACAAAGTGGCTGTTGCTTGCAGGTGCCCACCCGTGGATTTATACTTCTTTTAAGGCTAGAGAACAGAGGTGCTGTGCTGATGTGTAGGGAACAGGTGGATGGCGGGTCGGAGATATTTATTATAGAGACAAAAGGAACTTTGCAGACTTGTGAGTCTGTGTCCACCCCGGCCAGGCTGTGCTAATCAGTGCCATGGGATTCTAGGGAACTGATTCAAAGCCTTCCGGATCCTGCTGTGTTTGCGGAGACTCTTCCCAAAATACCTGTGATGTTTTCACGTTGTTCAGCCGCAACCTGTGGAGGGCTACTTCTTTCACTTTCAAATAAAGGTGGAAAGCCATTTTTAAAATAAAAGTATATATTTTCTCAGAGTCCAGAGACCTTTGCAATGTGTGTAGACTCTTAAAGTGATTCTCTAGACTGAATATACAGATCCTAAAGTCCCTAAGACCCTAAGATGAGATTCATTTGTAAAAAGAAATATAAATCATAACAGCTGGCATCGCTTATTAAATCCTGTTCTGCCAGTGGGCCCAGGGAGGCAGCTGAACTGTTAGTGGAAATGAATTTGTTTTTTGATTTTGTTATTTGGTTGGTTTGGTTTTGATTTAGTTTTTGGATTTTTTTTTTTTTTTTTTGGACAGGATTTCTCCATATAGCCTGACTGTCCTGGAACTCACTCCAGACCAAACTGGCCTTGAACTTTCAAAGATCCACCTGCCTCTCCCTCCCAAGTGCTGGGATTAAAAATGTGTGCCACCTCCGCCTGGCTAGAAATGCATATTTGTAAAAGCTGTCCAATGAAACTGGACACATCATCTCTCAGAATTTCCACTTTGGCCCAGCAATTTGTGTTCTAGAAATGTGTCTCCTTGGTACAGCTGTTTAGATGACTAGTGACATACACACAATATTATATAATCATGGTCCTACTTGTAATAACGAAGGATAAGAAATCCCCTAAGTGGTGATCAACCAACAACTCGTTATTAACTTTGAGACCCAGGGCCTGCGGTCCCAAAGAGGACTAATCGATACAGCAACAAACGGAAATGAGCCAGGCACGGAACACTGGATTCTGGACACGATGATTTCTGTGGAAAGAGCAATAAATATTTTCCTATTTGCTTATATGTGCATTACCTGGAGAAAATAGACAAAACAACAACAACAAAATATCCTAATAACAGATGAGCTGTGGAAAGAACAGAGGAACGGATGGGATGGAAGACTTCACTTTGCCTTTTATGTTTTGGACTTATTTTTTTAAGATTTATTTATTTATTTATTTTATGTATGGGAGAATACTGTAGCTGCCTTCAGACACACCAGAAGAGGGTATCAGATCCCATTATGGATGGTTGTAAGCCACCATGTGGTTGCTAGGATTTGAACTCGGGACCTCTGGAAGAGCTGTCAGTGTTCTTAACTGCTGAGCCATCTCTAGCCCAGGTTTTGGACTTTTAAGTCAAGCAAATGTTTATTCAAAAACTAAATAGAGGGCTGGGAGGATAGCTCAGTGGTAGAGAAAGGGCGTAGAAGGACACAGACCTGGGTCCACACCCAACAGACACTGTTGAGATAAGCAGAGCACAACTAGACTACTGGCAATTTGTATCACTATTAAAAAAAAAAAGGAGGAAAGATACGTTTTAGTATATACTCTTCTTCTCAGATGGGAATCCATCCCGAGAATACTTGAGGCTGGAGAGATGGAGCTAAATGTTTATCCTTGTCAGGGTTTCTATTGTTTCAATGAAACACCATGACCAAAAAGCAAGTGAGGGAGAAAGGGTTTATTCAGCTGGCACTTCCACACTGCTGTTCATCAAAGGAAGTCAGGATAGGAACTCAAGCAGGGCAGGAAACTGGAGGCAGGAGCTGATGCAGAGGCCGTGGAGGAGAGCTGCTTACTGGCTTGCTTCCCATGGCTTGCTCAGCCTGCTTTCTTATAGAACCCAGGACCACCAGCCCAGGAATGGCACCACCTGCAACGGACTGGGCCCTCCCTCCATTAATCACTAATTAAGAAAGGTATTTTCTCAATTAAGGCTCCCTCCTTTCAGATAACTCTAGGTAGTGTATGAGGTTGACATAAGACTAGCCAGCACACTATTCATCAGAATACATGGGCTGGATTCCCAGCATGCACAAGGTAGCTCACAACCATCTGTAACCCCAGTTCAGGAAGGTGTGATGCCCTCTTCTGGCCTCTAGGGGCACTAGGCAGGCAATGTGGTATACACTGAATACATTCAGGCAAAACACTCATACCCATAAAACAATGACATTTTAAAGTGGAGCTAGAGACGACACAGTGGCTAAGAGCACTGACTCCTCTACTAGAAAACTCAGATTCAACTTCCAACACCCACAAGTGACACACAACCATCTGGAACTCCAGTCCCAGGGCATCTGACGCCCTCTTCTGGTTTCCACAGGTACCAGGAATGTATGTGTTACAAAACACCTATGCACATAAATAATTTTTAAAATTGCAAACAAACTTTAAAAGAATGTTTGAGAGCTGCCAACGCACTGGTTCTGTGATTCAAGGGTGTCAGCCGCTGTCTCTGTAAGGCTGGTCTGTCCCGTTTACAGACATGCCATCTTATGGATGAGAGGCACCAAGAAACACAAAAAGATGTTTCATCTTGTCAGTGTTCCTAAGTTCTTGTGGATTTCCTCTGGTCCCATCACTCAATGCGCTCTGATTCCCTTTCTCTCCTTCCCTTTATTTTTTAAAAACTGTATCATTTAGGCAACTATCTTGGGATATATGCTTAAAGCATAGGAAGATAAATTTTGACAGACAGACAGACAGATGGACAGATAGATGGGTACCAGCAATATAAACAGAAGGATGACCATGTGATACCAGACAGGATGGCACATCCCTGGAATCCACAGCATGCAGTAAGCAAAGGCAGGAGGCTCTTGAGTTCAGCTTGGCCTGGGCTGCAGAGGGAGACCATTCCAGACCACAAAACTGCAGCTTTTCCCTTCCTTCCTTCCTTCCTTCCTTCCTTCCTTCCTTCCTTCCTTCCTTCCTTCTTAGGCACATACACAGGCCTCTTCCACTGTCACGGGAGCCTGGAAGCTCCATACTCCCTAGTCTAGGCTCACCAGGCAAGCTCAGGAAACTGCATATCAGACCAGATTCTGAAACTAACTTCCCTGGCTTGAGTTTCCAGAAACAGTGAAAAGCTGATGTACAGAGACATCCTCACGCCCCACCCCACCCCTCACACCCCTCTCCACCCCTCACGCTCCCTCACACCACGCCCGCCCCACACCGCTCAGGTGAATAGACCGTGGCTGTGTTCCTATACACACCCCATCCCATCTTCCTGGGTATATTCTACTCTGTTTGTTGCCTCCTGTCTCTTCCTGGGCAAAGTGCTCCTTCAGAGGAGGAACTTACAGAACTGGGCATGGAACTTAGCAGTGAGCCCTACATATAAGATAAGCACTACATAAAAAGTAAAATAAATAAAACTTGTACCACGCACACCTATACATGTATAGTTCAATTTAGATGTGAAATCGGGGGTGGAGAGGAATTCCCTGCTTTGATGCAGCTCAGCTTTACCAAGACCTGCTTCAAAATGCTCCGACAGGGTCAAAGCACCCCTTTCAGCCAGGTGGTGGTGCACACCTTTAACCCCAGCTCTCGGGAGGCAGAGATAGGCAGAGCTCTGTGGGCCAACCTGATCTATAAAGTGAGTTCCAGGACAGACAGAGCTACACAGAGAAATCCTGTCTTGGGAAACTAAAATAAAAAAGGATCTCTTTCAGTCAGGTTAGAAAGCAGAGAGGAAGGGCGAGAGCCAGACACCCCACAGACACTGGTGAGATAAGCAGACCATAACTAAACTACCAGCAATTTGTATCACTGTAATTTAACAGTCTTATCATTGTATAAAGTGGCTGTGCTGTCCAAACCCTGACCTAGAGCTTTCATTCTGATGATTCAGAATCTGCTGATGGAACTAAGGCGGCGCTAGCCAGGGCAGGGTGTCCCCAGAGAATGAGGGGAGTCCTGGAAGAGGGGAGATTTTTAAGGAAACTAAAAATGCTTTTCCTGAAAGCAAGCTGATGAATCAGAGAGGAGGAAGAAAAGCACAGAGGGCAGGAGGCGCGGGCAGCTCCTATCGCCTGGGACCTCTGGGCTTCCCTCTAAATGGCACAGAACTTAGTTCCCGGGAAATGCCACTTGCCTGTCCTCAAGCTACCCCACTGCCTTGCAGAGCTAAGTTTAACATTCTTCAAACCTCACTCAAGGGTGACCTACCTCACTGCACACATCTCCCTGACCCCAAAGCTAAAGATGGAGAGTTCAAGCTTCCCTTGATCCCAAACTGGCTGCTTCCCAGGCCTGTCTTCCCTCTCGGACCATGACTTCCTGAAAGCACAAACCTGGAATTATTGTGTCATTCCAGTGTTCTAGGCTAGCCCATGAAGGACGCACCACAAGCATTTGTTGAATAGAACTGCTGCAGGTTTTATTCAATTTTTCATTTTTCTTTTTTTTTTCTTTGTCGTGGTTTTGTTCTTGTTTTTCTTTCTTTTCTTTTCTTTCTTTTCTTTTTTTTTTTTTTTTTGGTTTTTCAAGACAGGGTTTCTCTGTGTAGTCCTGGCTGTCCTGGAACTCACTCTGTAGACCAGGCTGGCCTAAAACTCAGAAATCTGCCTGCCTGCCTCTGCCTGCCGAGTGCTGGGATTAAAGGCGTGCGCCACCACGCCCGGCTATTCTTGCTTTTCAAGACAGGGTTTCTCTGTGTAGCCTCGACTGTCCTGAAACTCACTCTGTAGACCAGACTGGCCTCAAACTCAGAGAGCACCCCCCTTCCTCTGCCTCTCAAATGTTGGAATTAAAGGTGTGCACCGGCACACCCAGATTTCAATTTTTCAATGACATATAAAATTGGGGCTCTTTCTTTTACAGAATATTTGACAGCACACTATTTTAAAATCATGAATACTGATGACTCTATTTTGAACCCTCAAAGGTATGGTTCCTCGCTCTTCAACTTGACAGTTCCTACAAACGGAGTCATATCGTTTCCAGGGGGACCCAGAGAGCCAGCCTCATAGGTTCTAAACTCCGCTAGAAGTCATAGGTCCTGTGTCCCCTTACACCTTCCTGTCATTGCTCCATGGCTCAGTTACCCACTGTAAACTGAGGACAGTACACCTGCATCAGCTTAAAGACGTTAGCGATGTGAAAGGGTATAGCAGAGTGTGTCATGCCTAGAGTTCTGTAAGCTCCTTGTGTCTTAAGAAGTATGTGTGGTGGCGCACGCCTTTAATTCCAGCACTTGGGAGGCAGAGGCAGGCGGATTTCCGAGTTCAAGGCCAGCCTGGTCTACAGAGTGAGTTCCAGGACAGCCTGGACTACACTGAGAAACCCTGTCTGGAAAACAAACAAACAAACAAAAGAAGAAGAAGAAGAAGAAGAAGAAGAAGAAGAAGAAGAAGAAGAAGAAGAAGAAGAAGAAGAAGAAGAAGTATGTGCCTCCTGTTAGCATGACGTCTATATTATTCTTTTACAGAAACTGATGCCTCAGAACCCCTTTGCAGGGAATCAGATCCCCTTGACCTACCTCCATCAGATCTGGAACCGAGAACTCTCGGGAGGGGTTTGTGGCTGTAGTTTTGTTGGGTTTTTTGTTTTTTGTTTTTGTTTTTTTTTTTCGAGACTGGGTTTTTCTGTATAGCCCTGGCTGTCCTTGAACTCACTTTGTAGACCAGGGTGGCCTTGAACTCAGAAATCCACCTGCCTCTGCTTCCCAAATGCTGGGATTAAAGGCGTGAGCCACCACCGCCCGGCATAGCTGTAGTTTTAAAGGGTACACCTGTCTACACTGAGAGTCCTTGCCCTGTCTGTTTCTTTCTTTTGCTCTTTTTATGTTTTTGGTTTTTCGAGACAGGATTTCTCTGTGTAGCCCTAGCTGTCCTGGAACTCACTCCAGACCAGACTGGCCTTGAACTTTCAGAGATCCACCTGCCTCTGCACCCCAAGTGCTGGGATTAAAGGCATGCACCACCACTGCCCGGCTTTTCCTTTTTTTTTTTTTTTTTGGTTTTTCGAGACAGGGTTTCTCTGTATAGCCCTGGCTGTCCTAAACTCACTTTGTAGACCAGGCTAGCCTCAAACACAGAAACCTGCCTGCCTCTGCCTCCCAAGTGCTGGGATTAAAGGTGTTTTTTTTTTTTAAATTGGATATTTTCTTTATTTACATTTCAAATGTTTTCCCCTTTTCAGGTCTCCCCTTTGCTACTCCCTTATCCCATCCCCTCTGCCCCTGTCTCTACGAGGGTACTCCCCCACCCACCCACCCACTGGCGTCTTCAGGACCTGGCATTCCCCTACACTGGGGCATGGAACACCCTCAGGTCCAAGGGTCGCCCGTCTCACTAATGTCCAACAAGGCCATCCTCTGCCCCGTTTGTGGCCGGAGCCTGTACTCTTTGGTTGGTGGTCCAGTCCCCGGGAGCTCCCGGGGATCTGGCATCGGGTCTGTTTGTTTAAACGTGATCTGATCCAGCATTTTGGCATCATCAGGGGCCAAGATCTATTTCCGATCGTCCAGGTGAGGGATGCTCTCAGTTTCGCAGAAGGACCCAGAGTGGTCAGAATCTACCCAGATGTGGGGGCGGCCGGCTGGGGCTAATTATAAGGACTAACTCCTATGGGTCAAGTCACCAAGGTAACCGTCTTGCCAAGGTCCCAGAGCCACTAGGCGGCTAAAAGTAGGACTTGCGCTACGCCCGGAGCTCAGGAATGGAAGGATGAGGTCCCACAGGTCCTCTCACTCCTCCATCATGCAGGCCTACGGTCCCTAAGCAACCCTCTTCATCTTGGGAGCCCTGCATTCCCCAGAGGACTAAGCCTTGCACGCACACCTCCGAGGGATGACGTCAGAAGCCCTCGCAATCCCCCTCCGTGCCGCTAGATGTCGCTAATCTTCCATTCCTAGTTTCTTCTTTTCGTCCAACCTCCTCTGCCCTTTCGCTCCGAGACTCTCGCGAGATCTCGCGGCAACTTACAGAACCGGAAGTCGCGTGTAGATCTCTTTCCTTTTGCGGCCATCAGTGGATCGCAGCCGGTGAGTTCTCGGCGGGTTGTCACGGGCAATCCGCAGCCATCCGCGGCGAGTCGAGGAGACTTTTCTGTCCCGAGGCCCCGGGATGGCCTTGCTGGCCCGGCATCAGCTAGGGAGCCGAACTGGGACGGGCTCGGTCCGTGTCTTTCCTAGCCAGGGACCGCGGGGCTGGAGACGGGTAGGGGACCAGGTTCGTGGACTCGAAGGCCGGCGGGGGCCATGGAGATGGAGTTAACTAAATAACCATGAGCCCCGAGTCTTCCGTGCGTTTAGCCCTCTCGCCGGTTGGGAGGCTTGGAGGTCCGCCCTTGCTAATATGCTCAAGTGGGGGACAAAATGCAGAGCCCCGGAAGCTGTAGATGAGAAGGTAAAGACCGACACTGTGTAGGACCCTCTCGGGATGCTGAAGTTGGAAAGTCAAGTTTAAAAGTAAGACAGCTGTGACTGATGGCAGGGTCTTCACCTTGAAAGACGCAAAAACTCAGAGATGGGAAGGTCTCTTGGAGTAACTGATCATAATACCTCCCAGTGAACATTGTGTGCTTTTGAAGTGGAATTGATGCTGTTTGGGGAACTGGTTGAGACTTGAAGCGTTAAAGGGTCTTCTGTTTTGGTTTTGTTTTTTAGCCAAAATGAAATTCAATCCCTTCGTGACTTCTGACCGAAGCAAGAACCGCAAGCGGCATTTCAATGCTCCCTCTCACATTCGGAGGAAGATCATGTCTTCCCCTCTTTCCAAAGAGCTGAGACAGAAGTATAATGTTCGGTCTATGCCCATTCGGAAGGATGATGAGGTTCAGGTATGAGTCCTTGCTTGGTGAGGCGAATCTGAATGGAACTTGTGATTATTGGGTGGGGGGGGTCAGCAATTGTGTTTACTGGCCCTCCACCGAATCCAAGGCCACAAGACATCCCAAGTAGATTTCCCTGCCTTGCATTTAACCAGACCTGCGTTTCATGTTTAAAAGGGTTGCTTTGCATCGAAAGAACTGGAAAGCAGTGTGCTTTTTGGTCCTGCCACCACTGTTTGCTAATGTCTCTGTGTGGAGTTTTATTAGCTCTATTGGTGTGAGACTTATCTGTAGCTGTAATTTGTAACTAGTGATTGGTAAGTTCCAGAAGTCTCTCAAAGAACACAGGATGGGTTTCTTTGTGTAGGTAGCCCTTAGCTGTCCTGGAACTAGTTCTGTAGAGTAGGATGACCTAGAACTTAAAGAGATAACAGTGCTAGGATAAAAGGTGTGCACTGCCAGACAGGTACATCTTAACACTTTTTAAGAATACTCAATAGCCGGGCGTGGTGGCACATGCCTTTAATCCCAGCACTTGGGAGGTAGAGGCAGGTGGAATTTTTTTTTGTATTTTTTGAGACAGGGTTTCTCTATATAGCCCTGGCTGTCCTGGAACTCACTTTGTAGACCAGGGTGGCCTCTGCCTCCTGAATGCTGGGATTAAAGGCGTGCGCCACCACCACAAGCCAGCAGGCAGATTTCTGAGTTCAAGGACAACCTGGTCTACAAAGTGAGTGCCAGGGCCCCCTTTAATAAAATGAAACATTTCTCGGGTAGGATTTTAAAAGCCTTTTCTTTGCTATAGGTGAATGGCCTGGTTTGTTTTCATTCTTTAAAGACTACAAGGTTCAGGGTTGGAGATTTAGCTCACTTTATGTAGTGCTTGCGGTGTATGTACAGGTCCTGGATTTGGGTCCCAGTAACCCCGTCCCCACCCCAAAAAGGGGGGTGTGCCTCTGTTGGAAGTACACGGTGTATAAATGGCTTGGAAGTTCTGGTTCTCTGTGTTACACTCTTGCCCCTGCTCACTGTTTTTTTTTTAACTTGCACTCAGGTTGTTCGAGGACACTACAAAGGCCAGCAGATTGGCAAGGTGGTCCAAGTGTACAGGAAGAAATACGTCATCTACATTGAACGGGTCCAGCGAGAGAAGGCTAACGGCACAACTGTCCACGTGGGCATCCACCCCAGCAAGGTGGGTGTTTTTAGGAGAAAACCACTTGCTTTGATGGTTGGTAGCTTATTTACAGGGTGCCTGCAAATGGCCCTGTGCTAGAAACGCATCCTAAAGCAACACGGTGGTTAAATTCAGTGTCCTGAACATCGCTGCCCACTTCTCCTCAAACACTTGGCTTAATGATTAATATTCTGAAGTCGGAGGAAGGGGTGGTTATGAGACGAGTAGAGCTTTATTTTGTATAATTGATCAGTGAGCCCATTTATGATACTCTGGCGTGGGCTTAAGGTATTGGTAGTAAAAGGCAACTGCGAGCTGAGGTAATCCCATAAACCGGTTATATAAGCCAAAGTAGAACATCCCATAATATATATACCTGTCCTATACATACTTTTCATGACAGTTATCCCAAATGTGATTGGGTTGTGTAATGTGTAAGTAATGTGCACAGCAACCACTCACGGGTGTTTTCAGACTTACTTACATTAGTGCTAACAATGTAATTTTCAAGCTGCAGAAAAGCCAAAAGACCTACACATCAGTATTAAAATTGTGCCATGGTTCCTTTCCCTTCCCTACCACATAGTAGGGTTGCTTCTGTGTGTGTGGTATCCGTGGGCATTGAAGACGTGGGTCTGTTGACCCTCTCTCTGGCCCAGCACACAACCTTAGTGAGCTCTACTGGCTGAGTTTTTGCTTTTCTGGTACTCAGAGGTCTGCCTGTCTCAGCCTCCTGAATGCTGGAATTAAAGGCCTGTGCCACAACACACCCCAAGTATTTATGTATGTGAGTACACTGTTGCTCTATTCAGAGACTACCAGAAGAGAGCATCTGATCCCATCACAGATGGTTGTGAGCCACCGTGTGGTCACTGGGAATGAAACTCAGGACCTTTGACAGAAAGAACATTTTTATTCTGTATGTAACATTGTAATGGTTTTGGGGTTTGTTGGTTTGGTTGGTTTTTGCTTTCCACCACTAGCTCAGTTTTCAAGGTAAATGCAGTGGTCAGTTCTTGGTCTTTGGTCCTTAGTGCAGCGTGTGATAAGCTGGGTCAACTCTGAGCTTCTGCTCCAAAGCTGTATGATCATTTGTATTTTAGAAACATTTGGGTCTCTACTACCCTGGTTTGGGGAATGGGAAGTGGGACTTGTAATTGGGCTTAGGTTGTTGCTTAAAAGCTATTTCTTTTTGTGCAGGTGGTTATCACCAGGCTAAAGCTGGACAAGGACCGCAAGAAGATCCTGGAGAGGAAAGCCAAGTCCCGACAAGTAGGAAAGGAGAAGGGCAAATACAAGGAAGAAACGATCGAGAAGATGCAGGAGTAGAGATATCTCATTCACAGCTTTCATTAAAGACTGCTTTAAGTAGTCCTGTCCTGTGTGGTGTTTTCCAACTACCTTGTTTTCTGTGGCTTACTCTGCTTCTGTGTCAGTCTTTGGGGTCTGGAAAGGACAGCCACCCTCATGGTCTCATAGCACTATGACAAGTTATGTGGAATTAAGTTGTTTTTTTCCCCGTTTCCTAATAGTTTTGTTGAATCTGGAGCTATAGTGAATTTAAATCTTGGAAAGGCCCTTGTTTATAGGAATAGCCAGTTGATATATTCTTTTTTTTTTTTTAAGATTTATTATATGTAAGTACACTGTAGATGTCTTCAGACACACCAGAAGAGGGCATCAGATCTCATTGCGGATTGTTGTGAGCCACCATGTAGTTGCTGGGACCTTTGGAAGAGCAGTCAGTGCTCTTAACCACTGAGCCAACTCTCCAGCCCCGAAAATATTCTTAATGGACTGATACCTGGAAAGGACCCTTTAGAGTCAGTGCTCCCACCTTGTGAGTCTTACAGGTTGTTTGGTCTTGGAGGCTGGTACCATCTCATAGGGCCTAAACTATTAGAAAAACCCTGACATTTATTTGTACCTATGTGTGTATCTGTATACCAAATCCCCTGCAGTGTCTACAGAAGCCATAAGAGGGCACCAGATCCCCTTGAATCAAATTGTTGGGACTGAGCTCAGTTTAGTTCCTCTGAAGGAGCAGCTGGCTCTCTTACCTGCTGAGCCAGCTCTCCAACTCTGGAGAAAACCTTTGCTGTGATTTCAATACAGTGAGAATACTTTTACTGGTGATAAAAATTTTTCCCTGTACTAATGTTGGATCAGTGCTATGGTAACTGAAATTCCAGCTGAGGTGGAAACAGAAGCATTGAGGTCATATTAGCAAGATAATTTCCTAAAAGGACTGACAACCATGTCTGGAGTGTCCTACAGTTGGCAGCTGTTGTCAGGTTGGAGGGTTTAGGTATCTAACAGTAACTAGAGGAAGAGTGCACTTCAGGACTTTGCTGATGTGATCCCTTACAGCAAAGCCTGGCAGGGTCCCCAAGTAAGATGGTTACCTCAGAGGATTTCCAAGCACTGCTGCCCCAGGGCAGGTGGGTGAGCACAGGCGGTGCTCTGAACCGGCTGGAATAGAAAGGCTAGAGAGGTATGAGGCCATGCCTAGACATGAAAGATGCTAGTTTTCCTATTGTAGGGGAACTCATTTATGCTTTCACTATGTAGGCTAGATTGGCCCCAAACTCTTCAGATCCTCCATGCCTGGCTACATGTCCCCCCCACCCCCCAGGGTTTCTCTGTGTAGCTCTGGCTGTCCTGGAACTCACTCTGTAGACCAGACTGGCCTTGAACTCAGAAGTCCGCCTGCCTCTACCTCCCGAGTGCTGGGATTAAAGGTGTGTGCCACCACGCCCGGCTTTTTTTTTTTTTTTTTTTTTTTTAGAGATTTATTTATTATATTAAGTACACTGTAGCTGTCTTCAGACACTCCAGAAAAGGGCATCAGATATTGTTATGGATAGTTGTGAGCCACCATATGGTTGCTGGGATTTGAACTCATGACCTTCGGAAGAGCAGTGCTCTTACCCGCTGAGCCATCTCACCAGCCCTCTTTTTTTTTTTTTAAACAAAATGTCACCTTTAATCCCAGCATTTGGGAGGCAGAGGCAGGTGGGTTTCTGAGTTCGAGGCCAGCCAGGGCTACACAGAGAAACCCTGTCTCGAAAAACAAAAAAACAAAAAAAAAGTGCTCCAACAGCTTTGCCCTATTAAGTCAGGAAAGGAATAGTCAAGTGTAGACATGGCTGCACTGCTCCACTGCCATGTTCCTGTAGGCTGTGCCTTTTGACCATGACTTGAAGAGCTTAAGTACTTTGTCCTCCATAGCCTGTAGGCTGTGCCTTTTGACCATGACTTGAACTTAAGTACGTTGTCCTCCATAGCCTTGAGGAGGGATCCAGATGAAGAAACAGCCAGTGATGCAGGTTTGGTGAAGGAGAAGGTGGGAGCTGGACTTGCTTAGCATTGGCACATGGGGAGTGTGGCTGATCTGAAAGCCCTGTGGTATGACATTCCAGAAAAAGCCATAAGAGGGCAGGACAGAGTGAGCATGGCTTGAGAACTAGTTCTCTATCACTCGGTAAAGTGTAATGTATACATTTGGACCTGAGTTCAAGTTCCCAGCACCCACAAGAAAATTGAGCATAGGAACTGGAGAGGTGATTCAGCACTCAAAAACGTTGCAGCTTTCATAAGAACCAGGGTCAGTTTGCAGCATCTTATGATGGCACAACTAGGGATCCTGATAACATCTGCACTCTGGGTATGTAGTGTACTTAAGTGCATGCAGGCAAATATATATGTATAAAAATGCAAAAGGCTTAAAAAATTAAAAACCACATTGGAATCCTGAGCATTGACTCGGGAGTTAAGACTACACACTGCTCTTGCAGAGGACCGGAGTTGAGTTCACAGCACCCACATCCAGCAGCTCCCAGCCTCATTATTACTCAAGAGAAAATGTGTAACATGCAGGAAGAATTGTGTGGTCTGCTTGAAATGTTTCAAATGTAGGCCAGAATCGGCTGGATCTTGGCCTGAGTCTGCCTCTCATGTACAACTCAAGAATATAAAATTATGTTGTATTCTTGGCACAGGTAGTGACTAATTCCAGGAAGTGACTAATCGCCATGGAAACAACAGGTTTCTGGAGCTAAACATAAAAGTTGGCTTGAAGTCATTGCTCTAGCTAGAGAGGAGAAGGGCAAACTGTGGGTTACATACAGCTCAGAACCAGGATGACTGTGATCCAGGCAAAGGACCCATGCACTGTTAGGCTCAAGACCTAGAAGAAGGTGTTGCTCAGGCAACACTGCCCATGAACTGGATTAATAAAGGCTTCTCAAGCCAGGCATGGTGGCACATGCCTTAGTCCCAGCCCTCGGGAGGCAGAGGTGATTACTCAGGAGTTCGAGGCCAGCCTGGTCTACAGAGTGAGTTCCAGGACAGCCAGGGCAACACAGAGAAACCCTGTGTCAATCAATAATTCAATTAATCAATTAGTTAATTAAATAAAAGCCGTTTATCTTCCACATCTGTCTTCCTCCATGTCCCAGAACTAACTAAAATCTCTACTGATCATCCTTCATGCCGGGGCCCCTTCCGGGACACTAACATCCCTGATGTTGCCTACCTCAGAGAGGTGTCATGAGAAAAATCAAACAGGTGAAGGGATGTTACCCACCAATAGTGGGGTCTCATGATCTGCCTGCTACCAGCAGATTTTACCTTCAATGGAGAGTTCAGAACTTTTTTTTTTTTTTTTTTTTTT